>AJMS01010331.1:0-22862 GCA_000263175.2 Phaeosphaeriaceae sp. UM 1110
CCATCAGCACGCATACATCTTGTCATCCTGTACTGCACGCCCCACCCCCAACAGTCCCGGTCCTTGGATAGCTTCAGAGTGTGCGCTGCGACACATCGCCCCCGTTTGGTCTTGTAAAAGTAGTCCAGCTACGCACTAGAAAGTCACGCAGCTCCTCCGGACCATAAGCAGCTGGCCCAGCAAACAAGCTTGAATAGCGAACTCGCCGCCAGACCAACCATCCCTATAGAACACCACGGGCAACCACGATCAGTGTATGGCCGAGGCCAGAGCATGAACTCTTTGAGCGCCCTTGCGAACATTGGAACACCCCCGCCAAGTCCAGCTCGCTCGCGCGCCGGCTCTCAGAGCAACGTCGCTGAACCCCAACCTCGGCCCACCACCCAGCATTCTTCGAATGATGCGAGTGCTGGCATAACGACCCAGGACGAGACGGCCGACATGGGCGCGGTCAAGAGAGCTGCCTCAGGCTACACTACCGCCGATGCGCCGACATCCGAATATGACGAGAAAACGCCGCTCCTGAACCAGACTGCGGAACCCCCCTTCGAAGAGGCGAAAACACGCAGGAGGTGGCTGTATCCCAAGCGCATATCTCAGGGCATTGTAGGCGCCGTTGGCGTCCTGCTGACCCCCTTTGTCTACACTGGGCAGTACCTGGTTGCTTGCTTCTACTATGAGAATGGAGACTTCTCATGGGTGGCACCTGTATACCACATATCACGGACCTTTACTCGTTCGCGGCGCACGAAGTCTGCTGCCCATTCGGGGACAAAGTCCAAGACTAGCGGTGGTGAAAAGGAAAAGCGCAGGAGCAGGGTACCTTCATCAGCGTCAACGACCGACACGAAGCCAGCATCACGACGGTCATTGTCTATTGCCTCCACGTCAACAGCCATGACTTCTGAATCGGAGAATGAGCCATCTCCCGCGCTTAATGGAGACTACGACAGCCCAGCGCGCCATACGCGATCCAAGTCGAATGCGTCTTCTGGCGGTGATGAGATAGCCCCTGCGAAGCGATCCATACGAATCAAGTTACACAATGAAGACGCGCTGAGGCAGCGCAAGGCGGCCAAGAAGGCGCAAGGCACGAGGAGCAGCTCTGGCCAGGTCTCGGCTGAGGCTGCGGCCGCCTTGAAATCTCCTACTGGTCCAGTATCAGTGGCATCCAAACAATTGACCAAGTTTCCCCGTGCGCCGCAGCCCCCGCGGCCTCTGGTACCGCGGCGCCAGCCGTCATATTCCGCGAAAGGCACATCCGCTGTCGGCCCGCACCAGAAGACGCTTATCATCGATCTCGATGAAACGTTGATACACAGCATGTCCAAGGGTGGGCGCTTTCAGACCGGCCGTATGGTTGAGGTGAAGCTGCAATCTGCAGTTGGCGCCGGTGGCCAGGTCATTGGCCCCCAGATACCCATCTTGTATTATGTCCACAAACGGCCGTATTGTGATGATTTTCTCAAGAAGGTACGGTCACTAACTTGATCTCCAATCATCGTACTGAAGATGTTCGCAGGTCAGTAAATGGTATAACCTCGTCATATTCACCGCCTCAGTTCAAGAGTATGCCGATCCAGTAATAGACTGGCTGGAGGTTGAGCGCAAGTACTTTGTTGGGAGATACTATCGGCAACACTGTACCCTTCGCAACGGGGCTTACATTAAGGATCTCGCTCAGGTCGAACCTGACCTGAGCAAAGTCATGATTCTAGATAACAGCCCTCTCAGCTACATATTCCATCCAGGTGAGCTTTTTCCAATGGCGTTATGGTGACATTCGCTGACATGCATGGGCAGACAATGCCATCCCAATCGAGGGCTGGATAAGCGATCCGACAGACTATGAGCTCCTGCATCTCATCCCACTGCTCGAAGGTCTCCAGTATGTCACAGACGTCCGCGCATTATTGGCGCTGCGGCTGGGGATGCCGTCAACCTAGCGATCAGGTAGCCACATTCCAGATTTCGCATTCTAATTCTTCAGCTTCTAATTCTCCGTGTATGATAGTTGTTGGCTTCGCTGAGCAATTAGCTGAGGCGTGAAGAGGTGATACCCAAGAAATTTCTTCGTTCGAAAATCAATCGTTCTGCGACATTACAGCATTCAAGCACGTGCTATGCAAATGATGCATTTCTTTTACACTGCGGACCAGAATACCCGTCGGCCGGCTCTTTTACCCTGCGCGCCGTTGCGTGGACCTGTCGTTAGCCCACGTTCCGCGGGGGTCGCCAAGCTCTTTCGTAAACATCCTTACGAGTAGACTTGCTTCTGCAGGTACTCTCCCGCCTATCTTCCCGCATGGAGTCAGCCCCACGACACCCGTGCCTTGATGTGCCAAAGACAGTGCTCGTCTTGCGCGGCTTCTATTCGATGTGTTTTGCACTTTGCCTCTGCCTACCACTCAATACTTCATCCGTTCTTGCCCCTGCCTGCATCCGTGTTCTTAGCATGTTACTCTCATTTTAGCCTTTCTGACACTCTTTCCAAACACCTTGTGCAAATGCAGTCAATACCGAGCCGAGCAGCGCGCTTGAATTTCGTTCCTTCCAATAGATGCCGTCACAAAAGCAGACCGTTGACCTAGAAATGGTCGATTCACGGTTAGCTACGTACCCAAGCTTTCAGAAATTGACTAACATTGCTTAGCCTCGACCATCCTCTCTTCGATGAGTCTGTAGAAGCCATCGAGCATACTTTGCTCGACATTCATCGAGAGGCATTTCAGCATGTCAATGCGTTTTCACTTCTGGATGATCTGCACAACATTAGCAAGCAAAGCAGCACAGTCGACAGAGTCGTCATAGCATGCTCACGCAAATTCACTCTTTTTGTCCGAACTTTCGCACCGTACTTTGACGTCCTCAGCATCTGCACCGGACTCAAAGCAGAATGGATGGGTTGCTTCTGGGCCCTGATTCGTCTGCTATTCCAGGTGCGACTACGCGTTTTTGCTATCGCCAGCTTGTCGATGTACTGATGAGAATCTAGGTCGCGAGCAATTACATCCTGTTCTTAGAAAAAGTCGCCAATATGTTTGAGGTCATGGCAAGTGTACTTCCTCCATATCACCAGATATACACCATCTGCAAGCGGCGCATGGAGGGCTCGGATGCCAATATTGACGACCAGCGCCTTGCGACATTGATGTCATACGCCTATGCAGACGTAGTCAGAATGTGCCTGGACACCTATCGTGTCTTCCTGCGCAGCAACCATGGTACGTCCAGTATACATTGTCCAATCCCTCATTACAGGCATCACAGCTTGCTGGTCTGGCAGCTACGACATGCCGCAGTGCAACAAACTGATTGAAGAAAACACATCCCGCGAACATCCTTATTATCCAGTCATATCTTGTTACGCAATTCTTTGGTACCAATGCTGACGCTCAACAGGCCTGTCATCACGCCATATTGCGTGGAGACCCTTGGACTCTCGTTTCTCTCAACTGGAAGGAAGGTTGGTTCGCCACAGGAAATGGCTAGAGAAGGAGACAGAAAGTCATTTGCAGGACTTTGCAGATATACAATACTATCGTGATCAATATGTCCAGTATTTGCACCAACGAACGGATGCCAGCTCCCCGATTGGTAGCGAGGTCGAAGGTCATCGACTGGCCAAGCGCTTGCGACGGATCGAACACGTTCATTCCTGGCTATCGGGTACTTCGCAATGCGAGCAAAGAGATGCTACACAGCGAGGTACTCTCGCAAGTTCTTGCAACTGGTTTCTCGACCTGGCACAGTATCGCAAGTGGAAGAACGGCAATTTCGAACAGCAACGAGCAAATGACCCAAGCGTGTTGAAGGATGACTGGCATGATCGCATCCTTTTCATCCAAGGTATGAGCTTCGAACTATGCCCCTAACAAAATTTACTCACGAATTGTAGCCGAAGCCGGCTTTGGCAAGACTGTTCTCGCAACTGCCGCAATTGATGACCTTTCAGCCACGGCAGACGACCCGGAACGTAGCGAGAGTTCAATGTCTACTGCGTATTGTTTCATCAATGCTAACACTTCCGATTCGATACACCCCGACAATGTGTTCCGGGAGCTTGCATCACAGCTTCTGCAGATCCATCGACAGGATCATGCAACACTCGATGCTGCGTGTCTACTGCTTCGCAAAACATCCTTCCAAGATACAGCTACCACGAACGATGTGCTGGATACGCTGGCGCTTCTACTACGTCAACATCCCACATACATGGTCATAGATGGTATTGATGAGAGCAGCGATTGCAAAACGTTCCTTTCGTCTCTAGCAGAATTGTGTCGCACGACCGATGCGCGAGCCATCATTTTCAGCAGACCAGACATTACCATACCTTTAGAGTATCAGAAGTGGGCATCTGACGCGCCTCATATTATTTCTCTTGACGCCCGACATAACAGTCTCGCAATTGAGGACTTTCTATCGCAAACGCTTCGACAAATGGCGGATCAAGGCTTCTTTGGCATTTCAATGGATCGCGCGCTGACACTGCACGTGGCAAGAAGATCAGAAGGAGTATTCTTGTGGGCGCATTTGCTTCTCGGGTATTTACAATCGCCTTCTCTTTCTCCAGATGAACGACAGGCGATATTGCAAAACGTGCAACCGTTGCAGGGTCTGGATTCATTATACAAGATCATTTTTAGTGCGCTCGATCGACGGCCTACACACGAGAAGAGCATTGTCGCTGATGTGTTTCGATGGCTAGCATTTCCTGTTCATCGCCTTTGCAAATCAGCGTTGCGCACGGCTCTAACATCTACATCGGACATGGCATCCATGGAGGAAGCATACCCTGCTGATCTACTACAAGTCCTTCCGCAGCTCTCTTGTGGCCTAATCGACACTTCACGCGATCGTGTTTCCTTCATCCACTCCTCGGTCCGTGAATTCCTGCGATCCCCAGCTTCACGAGGCTCGGTATTCAGTCTCTCGGACGAGAGTAGCGTCCACGCTCATCTCGCCGCTCGCTGCATCAACTATCTTGCACACGACGTACCTAAACGACCACTAGGAGGCTTGTCACCACACATTCGGCCGATGATACCATCCGTGGCGAACAGCAGCGGAGCAAGTTCTCGAACAGCCAGATCAGGCGACAGTGGATATAAATCGCTCTCCTCGTCCGATGGAGACCAGGCATTGCCTCACCCAGCCATGCAGCCTTACCATAATGTTGCAAGCACATCGAGTATACGCACGATTCCGTTCGACACGAATCTCCCCTTCTTACGCTACGCCAGCTTGTGTTGGCCCGTCCATCTCAGTCGAGCATTGGCACCAACACATAACGACAATCCGTATGTCATTCCGTGCCCAGGCCCATTTGAAGCTGTGCCCTACATACCAGCCCTAAGCGCCTTCCTCTCCTCACGTCTCGCTATAACGTCGTGGGTAGAGGCATCATTTCGCTATAGTCTACCACCAACGCTCACTCGCCTGGTTGGTCCGCTGGCAGATCTCAAGGGGGAGATACCACCAGCGACGATTGAGGGAAAGGAATTGAGATTGGTCGTGGGCGCACTCAATACATTGAATGAGAAGTTGATGGAATTGAAGAGAGGGTATGCAACGAGCTTGAGAGAAAACCCGAGTCTGATATGGCAAATTGGAGACACAGTAGGCGATGAGTATTGGCCCGTCTGGGATGGGACTACGGGAATGCCGCGATGATTCATTTGTCGGGTGTATTTTTCTTGCGCTCATGAGCTTTCAAGTCGGCGCTATCCATTGTACATACTCATTACTCTCCTAGCCGTGGTTCATCGAAATAGACTTAGACAGCCTCACAACACAACAACACAATACCACCCATCTCATGCAAACATCACAAATCGCAAAACTGAGCAAACCATCTACAATCACCCTTCTTCATCCCCCAAGACAGCCCACACACACAGTACCCCCATACCCACCGCACAGACCCCGTTGTTGACCACGCAGTCGCCGTCGCCCTCTCACACAACTAATCGTGCATACACATACCTCCTGCACGTGCTCATCGCCCATTGGCCGAAGGGCTTCAGACCCGTTCCCCACAGCCGCATCCGGTATCGCTCGCATGGCTCTCCGCCTCTGATTCGCCCAGCACGCCCCTTAACTGTGCCCTTTTTTGCCCCTCGAAGCCGCTGGATTCGACGGCTTGGCGGTGAAGAGGCACAGACTTGCCGTTAAGGGAATGTTGCGGTTGAAGGCGTGACTACATGACTGCGTTGGTGAGGGCGAGTCAGGAGGGGGCGTGGCGCAAAAGAGCACGGATTTTGGGGGTCAGGCAGAAAGGTGGTGAGAATGGAGGTGTCGTTTTGGGGATGATTTGCTACCTCCGTACTGTACGTGGACTAGATTCGAGATGGCGGGGCGGGATGGGGAGATCAGGATCGGATCTAAGGAGAGCTGAAGGTGCGGGTTGTTTTCGCGAATTCTGCGCGGGTGTTCTAGGGGCTGCGGCCGTCTTCGGGACGAGCCTCCTCACCAGCCGTACTGGAGGTACTCTTCGATAACATCATTTCATGACGTGCGTTATCGTCGCAATGTATGCACCGGAGATCTGACGTGTGTTTCAGGTACAGTTTGCTAGCCATTGACTGCTCTAGGAAGCTGTGAAGCTTGGTATCGTAAGTGCTTATCGGCGTGCTGGACCATTACGTATTGCGAGCTAGGTACTGTGTATGCCCGCCGGCTGTCGTGGAGTATTGTCGAGATTGAGCTGGGTATTGAGCATTGTTGCGACACTGTGTATCTCATCTTGCGATGTCGTTCCTTGAGTTGGAGGGTTTGCATGTTTTTGTTACGGGCGCAGCTGGCGGAATTGGAAGTGCGATCGTGGAGGAGTTTCTAGGTAGGTACCGCTCTTGATGGTTGATGATCGGATGGCTGCAACGATACTTTACCCTGACGAATACATGAGCCTGTTCAAACGAGAATACTTCGCAGTTCAATCATTGAAGAGGCACATGGAAGCTCAGACAGGTACTGAAAAACTTCACAGCTCAAGGCTGCAAAGTCACCGCCCACGACCTTCGTCCGAACCCACTCGCCTCAAATGGAATCCCCAACCTCAACTGCATCCAGGGCGACATCAGCGATGAAAATGCCATTGAAGATTCTTTCGCGCAAGCATTAAAAACCCACAAGTGCCCTGTCAACATTCTGTGCGCCAACGCAGGCATAACCGATGAGTCGAACAATTATCCGATATGGGAGATGCCTGCGGAGCTCTGGGATCGTACATATGCCATAAATGTCCGTGGCACGTATCTCACAATTAAACACTTTCTGAGATTCGTCGATATGGCGCAAAAGTATACCGGGCAAGAGTTGACAAATGTGAGCGTTATCGTGACAGGGTCTGAGTGTGGTGTTTTCGGACAAGCTGGTCATGTCGAGTATGCCAGTGGGAAGGCCGGTCTGCAGTATGGCCTGGTAAGAACAGTGAAGAATGAGATCGTGAGGCTGAATGGTAAAGCGCGCATCAACGCTGTTGCTCCGGGGTGGGTGGACACGAAGCTCATTGAGGGGCGACTGGATGATCCGAAGGAAATGTGGAGAGAGGCTGAGGCTACGTGGGTTGCCACACCATGGTAGATCATATGTTCTGAGACTAATGACGAGCAGTGTTCCTCTGAGGAAAATTGCTCAGCCTACTGATGTGGCCAGAGCTGCGGCATTTTTGGCTTCACATCGAGCGGCAGGTCATATCTCAGGCCAATGCATATCGGTTGATGGCGGCATGGAGGGCCGGATAGTTTGGTCTGAAGATGAGATTCGAAAGTCACAACCAACTTCAACCGAAACCATGAACACGACTGAGGTATTTGGGACACCGACTGAAGGGGTGAGAATTGCAAGCAGCAGTCAGCGACCAAGTGGCAGCCTCCAGCCTTCGGTGTCTTCTCCAAGCACGAGGAAGATCAAAGTTCTGCTCTCTGTTGACTTTGATGCCGTGTCTGGCTGGCTTGGTACTGGTCAACATCCTGATAACAACCTGGCCGACTACTCATCAGGCTTCTTTGCGGGGCAAGTCGGCGTCCCTCGCCTACTGAAGCTTTTCAAGAAACTTGGGGTGCAGGACAGGGTGACCTGGTTCGTTCCAATGCACTCCGCAGAAAGTTTTCCAGATGAGTTTCGGAGCATTATGGATAGTGGAGCCGAAATTGGTCTTCACGGCTACTGCCATGAAGGTGCTCCACAGCTCACACCAACTCAGGAACGAGAAGTGCTCGAGCATTGTATAGCACTCTACCAGGAGCTTGTTGGCAAAAGACCAATCGGATACCGAGCACCCCTTTATCAGCTCCGCGAGACGACTGTAGAATTGCTGGAGCAGTATTCGTTCCTCTATGACTCCTCACTTTCGCATCACGATAGCAAACCATACTATCTACCAGACCTACCACCTATGAATGTACCATCATACGAACAGTCCGCTTCGGCAAAAGATTGGATGAAGCCACTGCCTAAGCCTCTACCACCTACCTCCAAAACACTCGTGGAGATTCCAGCGAACTGGTATACAGAGGACATGACGCCCCTACAATTCTGGCCACATGTGCCGAATTCTCAAGGCTATGTAGACGTTCGTGTTATCGAGAATATATGGAAAGACAAGTTCGAGTGGATCAGGAGCGAGTTGGACGAGATGCGAGACAGCGATGTGATGGTTTTTCCGCTCGTGCTACATCCTGATACCAGCGGTATGGCACATGTTATCGGCATGATTGAGAGGTTCGTCAAGTGGTTGCAGGGATGGGGAGGAGAGGTGGAGTTCTGCACATATGAAGAGGCGGCGAAGGAGTGGAGGAATAAGGATTCTACGGATGTCATAGGAGCTGGGTTTTAATGATGTACCGCGCACGCTATCATCCAAACTTTTATGCCTCTTCGAGGAGTTCTATAATGCAGTATACTTCGACAGAAGTTATGTACCATACATACGAGTTACTACAGGCCAACTCATGAAGTCTGCTGCTTTTGCAGTAGATTATGTCGTATGCATATACTCTGAACCTCGAGATAGCATATGCGAGCATCATGGAATACCAGCCGTCTCGTAGAAGTGTGAGACCTCATACTGCTCTCTCTAGCGTACGGCGTCCCATAAAGTCTCCCGCCTACACAAGTTGGGCGGTGCTGATCCTTGTTCAGTCCTGCATGCAAGAGGCAGGTTGCTGAGGTATAACCGAATCAAACCCCTGTCTCCGCAATGTTCCAGCCCGCTCGTGCATAATGTACGGTTAATCTTGATCGCAACATGGTCTGTGTAACATAAAGATAGCGCTGGCTCACTTCGATCTCATTGCAGCAGAATGACTCTTTCATTTCACCAGAGAAATGTCAAATGCGGTTTCAACCATTGATCCAAGAACGACTGAGCCCCCACGCACCACGTCTGAGAACATTGCTATCGGGAGTTGCGAGCCAAATGCACCGATTCGCGTAGCCCCAAGAGAACAGTGGTGGCACTCCCAACCTGTCGCGACATTTTTGAGTTCCTCTCCAGCGCCCAGTCGACTTGCCCTGACCACAATCTATACATATCCTACAGAATGTGTTGACAGATGGATGCTGTTTCAAAAAGGCTGCGACAACCCTGCTGCGGCCGGATCTACCGCAGTGGGCAATCGAACCGTCTTCAGCATTGATCCTGTGAAAAGTATTGTGTCTGATCCTAGCTATGTATCGTGTCAGCGGTTCTCGACACCTACGTACAGCCCTGGGGTGTGTCCAGATGGACATACTGTGGCCGAAGTTACCGTGTCCTTATTCAGTACAACAAGCTCCATCAAAACATTTTGGCAGGCCAGCTGCTGCAAGAGGTAAGCCATCAACTTGAATAGTTTCAGAATCCGTACTAAGCTTTCCAACAGCGGTATGACTGTGGGACCCGAGTACCCGACTGCATGTATAAGCCATATTGCCACACCCCTCCGCGTACATGCGCTGGTCACCCAAGTTCCAGGCCTTGGGGATGTAATAGCGACTCCAGCATACGAATATTTGATCCCGCTTCAACCCAATACTACCGTGTCGAACATCGTCACGGTGACGGCAGGAATGGCCATCGCGGATCCCATTGTGGTTGGCTGGCAGAAAGATGACTTAACCCAATTCCCAGCCGATTACTCCAGCTCTCTCCAAGAACTGCTTGCAAAGGGCCCGGAATGGATAGAGGCGACTCCGACTTCGAATACAGACTCTGACTCACAAAGCAAATCCGAATCCCTCAGCTCTAAAGCAAAAGTGGGCATTGGCGTCGGGCTTGCTCTTGGAGTACTCTTCTTCGTTCTCGGCACTGTCGTACTACTGCTCAGGAGGAGGCGGAAACGCATTGCTGCATCAAAGCAACGGAATGCGTCTGATGCGAGAGATGATGACGACCATCATATGGGGCGCTGGTGGAACATTGAAGGTCTATGGAGGCACGAGGCGCCTGCAGACAACGTCAAGCACGAGATGCATGTGGAAAACAAACAGCACGAGTTGGCCTCGAAAGCTAACGAGAACGAGCTGGATTCTAAACCATTGGGGAGTGAACAGATCGGGCTGGATACGATTGTCGCAGAAGTTGAGCTTGACTCGAAGCTTGTACTCAATGAGCTGGACTCACGAGCCGTGTATCTGGTGCCAGGCCCACCTGGCGAGCTGAGTGGTGCAGCGTCGCAGAAGCATACTGAACATCCGGAGGAGGCGTTGAAGTATGAATGACGACGTCGACGGAACGAACGGTACTCTGAAGTAGATTTACCTACCAAGAAATTGGGGCTACCCTGGGAGAAAAAATGGTTCCCAGACATATCAGTGCTACAGTATATATGTAACAAAAAAACTAGAAGATGAACCTGTCTTTCTGTAAGTATTCAAGTCAACGTTTGTTGCAAAGCACAGACACGTCAACAACCTGAATGGCATCCCAAGTCCTGATTATGTCAAGCTAGACTTGCGATAGATCATACAAAGACCTCAGGCCTCATGGTCACCACATGTAAATCGCCAATGGCGAATCCTGGAGCATACCTGGCAATAAAGCATGTAAGAATGTACTGCTGACTCGCGGTGCTCTTGAATAGCCGTCTATCTGCTTAGCCCCTTGTCACTACCAGAACAGCTGGTCTATAGTGTACAAGCGACCATAGTCTTCGTCCGTATAGTAATGCACGTGCAGGGGCTGACTACATGAGCGAGTTTCTCCTTCAGAAGCATGCCCCAGATAGCAGCCCTGCTTGTGATCTGTAGCATCGAATCGCTGGAGTTGCCGCAGCTGCAAAACAGGGCGGTCTGAGGGTATGTGTTCGAAAGCCCAATGGACAATCTCCACTAAATCCCCTGGTTCGAAATAAGTCGAAGACAGAAGTTGCTCAGCGGTGAGGTTGGCTACATGTCGAGAAGATGAGCTCTGGAATCGATCTCCGAAAGCATACGCTCTCAGCATCAAGGCAAGGATCTTGTGTTTAGAGAGTTCTGTAATTGGAATCTCGAGAATGGCCTCCCAATCGTCAACGTCTGGGCCGGATGGTAGCTGTTGGCAGTAGAGCCAGTGCACGAAGATATTGACTAGAGACCACAATTAGTTTTCCGTTCCTGACCCGTGTGTGTGTGCAGGGATGTAAGTGTGAGAAGACGTATATCTTCAGTTGCTCCACTTGTCTGTCACGCTTCCAGCTATTTCTGGCTGTCGGTGACACGCCAAAAATACGTGGAAAAACAGGTATAAGTTGAATTAAAGAGAACACTCACAGACCACTGCTTCGATGTCGTCAATTGTGATCACGCGACTCTGAGCTTCTGTCCATGGTCCCTGCAACGCTTTTGCGAAATACTCGGAATGATGCACGAGAAGTGCGCTGTGTACGATGTATCTTTGGCGTTCAGCGCCTGCCTCAACGACGATGACTTCATCTTTGAGAGCGACACTGTTCGAACTATTTAGCTAGCACGGCGTACAGAGTTTCAGGATCTCTCACCCGAGTGACGGAGGTTTAGGAGGACCTGTAGGCAGCGTTGAGGTCGCCATATCGAAGATCGTAAGTCGTGTTGAATTAAAGAAGGAGTCTGAGGCTGGCACGTTTGAGTAGATGGGGATCTGCCGCAGGTCATGTGCCATGACGACACCGCGAGAGTGAGGGTGAGAGAGTGAGAGGGAGCCACCTTAGGTGAAAGTGAATACGGAAAGCAAGCGCATCTTGATGAGACATCCCTTTATGATATATTATAGATAGCTTGTATAGTTTGGCATGTGACTGCCTTCGCGGCTAAGTGAAGAAAGATCGAGTCTCTGGCCTCGTGAGATGGTGGTGAATAAACCCCGGATGCGTCGTAAAAAGTCCACAACACTCTCGTAGCGCGACAGGCATAGTATCTGATAGTCAGAAACGACTTGAACTCCTCAATTTTTTGTTCTTGTATCTTGATTTGACATGAGTAGATGATTGGTGTTACGAGGTGCAGATCTCCGCCGTGTAGGTCACGTGCTGACGCGTTCACTGGGCGCGCTAGACCATAGACCAAGTGAGCTCCAACAATCCCACACTGCAACGCCGCCATAACAACCATCATGGCTTCCCAACACATCACTAGAATATCCCAAGTCAGCTTCGACCGCGTTCTATCACGCTATGCTGGTACTGTACCAGAAACGCTACGCGACCTCGACGCGTCACGTTACGACACCATCCCCGCAGCCGCGGCGCAACGGAGAAGCGATTTGCACCTAGTCAAAGACGAAGTCGAGAAACTCGTGGAGTGGAAGCTGTAAGCGCGTTTCCATGATACATGCGGGTACCTTGCTGAATCCTGGCAAGCAAGCACGGCACTTTCCGCCCCAAGCTACTGTCTCTGGTGCAATCCAACGATGCATCCACAATCCAAGAAACAACATCATCGGCCTTCAAACTCCTCCCAGAAACTAGCAAAGCCCTCAAAACACTCACAGCCTTGAAGGGCATAGGTCCAGCGACAGCATCTCTACTGCTTTCTGTCGCTGCCCCAGACACTGTACCCTTCTTCTCAGACGAGCTCTTCCGATGGTGCGCGTGGGACGAGCCAGGTAGTCCGAGTGGGTGGCAACGAAAAATTAAGTATAATGCGAAAGAGTACGAATTGGTGTTGGAGAAAGTGAATGCGTTAATAAAGAGGCTGAATGTCAGAGCTGTGGATGCGGAGAAGGTGGCTTGGGTTCTGGGAAAGGAACGCGTCGATGTGGACGAGGGGAAAGAAGAAGAGGCTGTAGAGCCAGTAGCGGTGGAAGAGGACGCTACGAAGGAGAAGGTCGCAGGGAAGAAAGCACCGAAGCCAAGCTCTAAAGCTGGGACCAAGAGGAAAGCAACCGAAGCGAAACCGCCAGCTGAAGGAACGCGGAAAAGCACGAGGACGAAGAAGTAGCATCAGACAAGTATAATATTCCACCCTAGCTCGACAGTACAGATATGACAATCACAACTCCATGATACCACCCTGTGTGTTCGACATACTCGGTGGCCTGTCTTCAACCCTCGTTCCCCAATCACTTTCCTGATCACCTAGCACTAAATCCAGAGTCCATCCCTCCGTGAAGAACTCATGGCCGATCCAATTCTTAGTATACTCCTCGCCATTCACCTTCGCGCTCTGGATGTATATGTTCTTATACTCCTTGTCGAAGTTCGAAGTACGTATCGTCGCAGTCTTATTCGTGATCTGGTTCGTGATGTTGAAGCCCTCAAAAAACGGAGGCGTGATGAAGTAGACATTCTGTCCTGGATTCGGGAATAGTCCCATCATGCTAAAGATGGTAAAGCTGGCCATCGCACCCGAATCATCGTTGCCAGGTAGACCGCCGTGAGACGTATTGAAGCGAGATGGGATATCTGGTACATGTCAGTGTGACATTTCATATTACGAAAAAGCTGGTTTTCGGTTCATGCACCGCACATGCCGTCTCAAATCTTACGATCCGTTGGAAGAGACTGTAACAAGATCTATGTGATATTGAAATCTCAGTAGAGGACTGCGATGTACCTCGCATGCAATTTTCTGTTGTTTGACCTCATAATATACTGTTGTAGTGCTCCAGGCAGACACATGGTGTTTCAGACAGTAGCCAGTGCGGTGCATCACTAGAAAGTGGCTCCTTCATAGGGTCGTTGTACTTACAGTAGTGTGCACGCTCAGCTGAGAGCGCAGGTCGCCCTGCGTAGTGTGGCATATATACCGTCAAGAAGACAGGCTCGTTGCCTATATCTGAGATTCCGCTAGTGTGGAAGAAGTCCAGTCTCTTTAAGAACGTCTCCTCGCCACCGAGTAGCTCAATGACCTTGGCAATGTCATGAGGTACAAAGAACATGTACTCCCATGCGCTCGACTCGAACGTTTCGGATGGATTGGAAGTTAGCGAGCAAAATTCTGCAAGCGGACTACAAGCGATTGGGTCCTGATAACCCCAAGTGCCGTTCATATACTTCGGCTGGAAGAAACCAGTAAAATTGGTGTTGGTGCCGTTAATGTAGGACGTCTGATCCGCTTTAAACAGATTTTGCCAGTTCATAGCACGTGCGAGATACTTCTCTGTGGTATTACGTTGGAGTCCGTTCGCTAGCGTAGCAAGATTAAAGTCGTTGTAGCTGTACTCGAGTGTACGAGAGATACTCCGCGAGTTCGTTCCAAAACCGACAGGATCAAAATCAAGGTACGGGATGTAGTTGAGTTTCTTCCAGCTGGTGAGACCTCCGCGGCCCTCGACGCTCCATTCCAGTGGCTCGTTCTCTGCATCGTTGACAATCGCCTCGTATGCAAGGTCCCAATCTATACCCGTCAGGTTCTTAACGTAGGCGTCAACAATTACGTTGTCAGCATCTGAGCCTCCTTGTGTCCAGCCGCTACAGGTGCTCATCATGCAATCTGGTAACCATCCGCGGTGTTTGTACGTGTCCAACAAGCTCCTAACCATATTCGACATAATGGTAGGATCCAAAATCGTCAGGAACGGGAGCTGAACTCTCCACATGTCCCAAATACAGTACCAGGAATCAAAGTAAGGCTCGCTGCTTTGCCAGTGGGGATTCTCCCCAGTATAATTTTGGGGCGATATCATAGTCCTGTATATTGCACTCCAAAAGCTCTTCTGCATTGTATCATTTACACCACCCGCTTGAATGGAAATCGGCGTAAATTTCCCGCGCCGGGACTCTTCAGCTGCAGAAACCAGTTCGTCGAAGTCAAACTCTGGTCCAGGTATCTCTCGCTCAGCATTTTGACATGCCTGCTCAGTACTGATGAAGCTCAAGCCCATTCGCGCTAGAATTGGTTCTGACGGTGCGCTTTCGAATCGAAGATAGCCACCGGCTTGGATATAGAACAAATTAAAGCCGCGCGTGACATAGAGATTCTTCGGCTCTGTACCTGCCCGATCGTTCACCCAAACGCCTGAATCCTTGACCTTTCCACCTGAAACATCGACGCAGAAGTAGGCAGCATACGATCCGGCGCCGAAGCTGGGTAGGAATGTGCCGTTGCCCTTCATGCGACCACTTTGCCCTCCATCTTTTGCTTCGACACTAATCGAAGCGTTTTGGCGGCTTGCCCACAAGTCCGTCAAATCAAGCATCAAGACGGGATTCGCACTGCCGTTGCTTGGCGAAGCTTGTGAAAAGTCGAATCGAAAGAGTGCAGCGTGCTCCGAAACAGTCATATCTGCATGTATACCGTTGTCCAAAGAGACACCAAAATATCCGGGCCGTGCTTCGATCGATCCGTTCTTGTAATGGGTTGCTCTTGCGGCGATTGGAAATTTGCATGAATTGATGTCGTCTGACGAGCACAGCTGAGGAAATATAGGGAAGTTGCCCAGGCTGGGATTGCCTCCAGTACCGCTATCATGGAGGGCAGAGAATCCTGTGATGTTGGAGTTGTCGGTAGAAAAGCCTCCGGTATTCTCCCCATCTACATCCGCGACCGCTGTCCGGTGTTATTCAAGACCAAACGCTAGATGAAATGCTTCTAACCCTTCGCCATGCCGTACGGCAGCGTCGCGCCTGAAAAGACGTTGCCTCCATTCTTGCTGCCGATCAAAGGATCAATCCAATCAAGGACATTTAAATCTGCTGTCTGTCTAGCTGTCAAGCCCGCAAGTATTGGTATAACATGCTGAGCCAAAGGGAGTAGGTAGGTTGAGAACATCATTAAGATCTAGCAGAACGGTGCAAAGAGTGGCTGCTGGAATCTACATCGCGCATGTACCAGCAACGATGGCACATCTTGAAGGAGCTTCGTATCTCCTCTTCAGCGACGTCATTTTCGTGCGATGTCTATCGCTCCTTCCCGACTGAGTGATACCCCTAAATTGCGGGGTAATAGGCGACCAGCCGCCAGGAACGACATCACAGAGGTGAAACCAATTACGAGATCGCTATGAGCGTTCAAATGCTTCGAAAATTGAGGTGATTAGGTCTTGAGATCTGAAGAGCGAAAGTTTGGGCTTTGTGAAGAGCAGAACATGGTGGTGGCTTAACCTGCACCATTGGAGAGGTTTTGCCCGACGCTAGGTCGGAGCATTTCCCCACCACACAACCCCTGCGTCTACAATACGCTTACTGAATTCCCAGGCAGCAATGTTTTTGTGTATGTAAAGTGAAGCCAAGGCTTCTGGGCTCAGCCCAACAAATTGTCCACCGAACGGGTGCGCCGGCTCGTCAGGGCTGGGACAACCGTTTGCCTGAAGAGGCAACAGGATACCGATTGGTCACGTCCAAGAGCCACAGAATGCGGCCTCAGTGATGAGTACCGAACGTGAAAATACGCTGGAGTGTGTCGTATATGCCGGAGAATGACATGAGCAACACAAGGGAATGACTTGTGGTCGTTGCGCTACATTACGATAGATCAGACGAATATCTTACCACACCTAAAGCATGCTGGACAAGATCAAAGCTTGACATGGATTTTGATTTTTTACCGTTGTCAAGTTTGTGGTCACTTTTTGCCAACCCAAAGAGGGCAAAAATAAGCGATGTTATTATCATCACCCAGGATCCTGATTTGGTAAACTTTCATCGTTGAGATTTTGGAGACTAATACATACGAGCGCATAACATGGCAGACCCCACGCTCGACTCTCTGCGCCATGGCTATTGTATTATTAAACAACCCTGGTAGCACGGAAATAAGCACGGCGTCGTCTGAGCCAGAGCACGCCGTTGTTTAGGTATATCCGTGTTTCATGTAAGTCATAAGTGCTAGCGTTGCACAGTGCAATGCGAGGCTGGAGATAGTCGGCTTTCTCGTGATATCGTTCTTCTGACGCATCATGCAATGCATAACCATGGAACAAGCGGGTAAATCGAAAAGGCCGAATGGATCCTGGACATGAAGAAGACGGACTCTCGACCACAATCAAGGCAGAGCAGGCACAGCGACAGGTCGCTAGCGTTACCAATGCGCAGCCGGAACATGTGTTCCTCCGTGGCTCGAAAAGAGAGACTGGCATTTTAGATACCATCGAATATCCAACGCTGATCTATGTCGCCACCGACGTAGTTGGTGGTGAAGCATACGGTAGGGGTGCGTCGTTTGTCATGCGCCAGCTCTTGTTTTGTCCTAGATCTTGACTGCCGCGTCGCTGCGTCTCGTACCGCACCGGATACTTTACTTTATTGCTCATGTACAGTGTATTCTCGCTGCCTGTATTAGGAAACGGCAGAGGGCCACGCGTAACCTCTTCCTGCTTCGTGAGGGCTTTACGCTAGTCGGTGCCGCATCGCGATGCAGGCTGTGTGTAACTCGCAAGAGATGGCTGCCTTGAAAACGTTGCACATGCCTCGTTGCAGCCTGATCGAATGCAACAGCACCATGCTTCTCGAACCTCGGTCGCTTGATGGCTTAAATTAGATACGCCTTGTGCGTACAAGCTCATGCGTTTGGCATCCATTCGGATGCGCATTGCACTGGACTTGAGGCACATCCTTTTGGGGGCCTAAAGCTTCGTCCCGCACTGGATAGGCAGGGATTTGTATACCCAGAATATGCATCTCGGCAGGAACCTTGGTGCGATGTGGGACTGAGCTTCTTTTATAGACTCCCTTGGACGAATGATATGTAGGGTAGAGCGTTTGAGAATCGATGGTGGCAGGGCCCCTCATTGCAGGTGCGTGACCTTGGAGAGCGCCATGGGTCAGTTCAAATCGTGAGGAGGGTCAGTAATATCTCGTATCGCATCCCGATATAGTACTCGAGTAGCGACCACACGTGTGAGGAGAGCATCGTCGAGCCCGGCAGTCGGGTTGTGTGCTGCACGGTGGTCGGGCGCTCACTCCGATGTGGAGACCGCGCCCTTGCAAACATCCTGGACTTCCCAGCAGCAGGGTCATCTCACCCAAACGACCATCTCCACGGACAGTCGGGTCGCATCGCGAAGCAGGGCTACCTGCAGGCGATCCATCAGCTTCTGCTATCAATACACTCTCTTCCCGTCTCCTAGACGGCGACTGACGTCAATTTCTCCCTGCTACGTCCGACAGGACAACACTCAACCTCTACTTGTCTGTTTCTAGAGCATGTCTAGTGCTTGGCGTCCTACTCTAGCAGCGCAAAAATAGTCCATCGTACAGGAGGGTTCTGGGGCGAGGCTTTGGATGAAACAGCTCTCTGGTGGAACAAGCGACGAGCGAGGCGTTGAGTCCTGGAGTAGTCAATGATCAAAACCGCGTGGCACGCCCTTCACTGGCTCGCAAAGTCTGCCTAGAGGAAGCACAAGACACACCAATTCAACCTACTGACGTCCCATAGCCGCACAGCCATCGCAGCCATCAACCGTCCGGCTGCATACCGGTCAGTCGCTTCGAGCCGGGAGGTGCAGACGAACTAGGCCTGCTGAGCGGCCACTTTCGAGACTGGCCCGCGGTGAAGCACCAGCTAATTGGCTGCGAATCTGTATACCTCTTTACAGGGCTGTCTGTGAGTCAGCCGAGCTGAAGGTGTCTGGGTCTGATCACCCCTGAATAAACGGACCCTTCCACACCCGCGGGGTCACTGCACGCTATCCTGGTCTAAGCCCCAACTTCGTGGTCAATCTGTCGCGGGCCACTGCATAACGCAGACGAGGGGGAGGGTATATATCGCCACAGAGGAAGGCTGCCTGCGGCCTCGCGTATGCTGGACTTGGATCCAGCTCAAACACCAATGCACATGTCGCCCCGTAGTCAGAGCATGCACGATAGTTCTTCGAGCGACTCGCCGACGCTGTCGGACGGTACACCAGAGTGCGCACCATCGCTGCCCAGGAAGCCTATTCCAAGGAAAGGGCACACCAAGTCGCGCCGTGGATGTTTCAATTGCAAAAGGCGCAGGATCAAGTGCAATGAGAAGCATCCGGGTGAGCATGCATACTCAGAACCGAACAGATCATGAGATTGACGATGAACAGAATGCAACCATTGCATCAAGGCAGGCTTGAGCTGCGAATATCCAGCGAACATTATTCAGGCCACACAACGCTCGCTTGGGTCTCCACATCCGCAAGAAGTAGCCAACCTGCGGTCTACGCCAGGCATGTTTGTAAGGAGCCTCAGGCACACCATTGATCGCCCTCCATGGCGGCAATGCTGACCATGACAGAATGCGGGGGACATGCGCTTATTCCACCACTTCCTGATCACAGCATATCCACACTTGCCAGTAGGTGCAGACAAAATTTGGGTCACCGTGATACCCAGCTTCGCACACAATGTACGTTTCTCCTGCTCGTATCGATGGCGTTTCCGCGGCTCAACTTCCGGAGCCTGGACTACTTTAGGAAATCCCATCTTAGAGAATACCCGCTAAATTCTACAGTATGAATACCTCATCCACTCCATACTTGCGCTAGCAGCATCCCATCTGGATGTCGTCTCAAACGCCAATGTTGCTGAGCAAGCAATTCAGCACCGGATATTGGCAGTCAAGTCGCTGAATGAAGCACTTTCAGTACCGCCGAAATCGCTGATTGAACGAGACGCGAGAATGGCTGCCGCCCTGGCACTTGCCTTCCAGTCAAGTCATTTGCAAGACGGTATGGCAGAGTAAGTAGCAACCACATGTCAAGTCTGGAGACAGAAGCTGATTCGACGTGCCAAAAATAGATTTCTAACCATGGTGCGAGGCTGCAATCTCATCGCAGGCCCTGAAGACTCTCTCGGTGAAGATTCAGCATTTCATGCAAGTAAAAAGTCCTGCCATCGATGATCACATTGGCTAACGCTACACCCCAGGCCTTTCGCGACGATGGCCACCTCCAAAACATGCGCAACCGCATCGGCACCTCCTCTCATAATTGCGTTTCCCATTCCGACCTGGATCTCGCGGCACTCTCCCTGCATGCCCTGTCTGATCTTCACCTATCCCCTTGCGAGAGCAGCTACTGGTCCATCCTCACGCAAATAGTTGACTCAGCCTACTCCAACCCAGTGGAGACCTACACGACCTTTGTGCACCTGTACAACGTGCCTTCGCAATGGTCCCACGACGAGTTCCAAGCTTTCATCAACCCGGCCAACGCAGTAGCGCAGATCTTGCTTGCACATTTCATTGCTATCCAAGCGATTCTTACGCCAATTCTGTACCTTGAACGTGTTGGCTTTCAGGGCGTCGACGCGCCGACATGCGTGCTGGGATGGATCGAGGGCATCTACTATAACGTGCCGCCGCATCTGAGACAGCACGTCGAGTGGCCGCGGCAAGTATCGAGGTATCCGTTCATGAGGTTCTTGGGGCAGAAGCAGATGGATCATTCATATTTTGACGATGACTCGTTGGTATTGCTGGGTTGATGCTGTGGTTAATAGCCTGCGAGCATGGGATTACTTGTTAGCGTTGTATTATTATGATACCCAAGGCAAGACTAGAATTGTGCCTGCCTCATGCACTCGCTTTATTTGTTGCGCATAATACTATTATGAACCCTATTTACCTATGCCCTTGCTTCGCGCGCAATACTCACGCTCATGCTGCTAGGTGGGAGGTTCAGCGTTCACAAGTAACCATGATTCACATCCCCACACTCACAGACAGAACCATCGACCCACCATCCACCATCTCGGATGCTCCGGCAGCACTTGCATACCTCGCCACAAACTCCAACGTCACCCCACGGAAGAGCGATGGGAGAGCGAGACCCGAGTACGGCCGCCCTCGTACAAGGCTAAGGCTTGCTCCCGGGCTGATTCCTCATGACCTCATACCCTCTCGTCCGTATTTCGTAGCACACAGCACAGCCCAGTACTCTGGATTGCGCCTGCAGGTACAAGACCAGACACGCGACCAAGGGTTCAAGAACGTGCCCGGTCGCCCGGGCAGATTGATTGCTTTTGCCACGCGGGTGGTGCACTGTTTTATCATGGTTGATCGCACGAGGTGGAACTTGTGTATGTCACACTGGTAGCGCCTGCACGTATGAGGTTGATTTGATGATTTGATTGTAGTGAGGATCTGAAGTCTAGTACTGGTACATGAGTGAATTGAAGAAACGCCTGCCAGTAATTCCCTTAGCGATGACGAACGCTGTACTGGACTTGCACTAATGCTCCGTGGATACAAATGAAATTATTTCAACAAAGGAAATGGAAAGTCCGCAACGAGTGGTTGCCGGTGGTGAATGAGAAGAAAGAAAATAGATAAGCCTCCCAGTGACCTTTTTGGGTATCTCCTTTTTGAGCGCCGTAGTCCTGTATTCCCATGTTTTGTGTGGGTCCTTGCATGTCTTCGTGAAAGTCGTGATGGCCACTAAGAAGTGGTCTGCGATATACCGATTTTCGTACCAAACGCCGTGTAGATGTGATGAGAGAGGAGAGATGCCGCACTCTAGGCTGGTACCTTAAGTGGCAAAGGAGAAGACTTTGTAGAGACTGGAGGGGATGGTGGTGCGATCTCCGTCATGGGTGCAACCCAGCCCTCTTGACGCGCCATCCACATGACGTTGTTGAGGTCGAAGTTCTCGAAGAAGACCTCGTCCCACAAGCGCGCCTTAGCGCCGGCGTAAGTGTGGTACTCATCAATGACTGAACCAAAGTCCATGCCGGTGATGCGACGGAAGCAGGCAACAGTGCAGCCGGTGCGGTGCTTGCCCTTGTTGCAGTGGATGAGGATGGGGTGATTTGTGCGGTCCAGAATGAGACGAAGAGCTCGGCTCATTGCGCAACTCTCAACGCGAACTTCGCCCTTGTTCGCTTGGATGTGGACCTGGAAGTGCTGGATGCCGGTCTGGTCCATGAAGTTCTGATACTCTGGAGCGATGGGCTCAGGGACCAGGGTAAGGATGCTCTTGATCTTGAGATCCTTGATGAACTCAAAGTTCTTTTCTTCAGGATAGCTGCTGCGGTAGATGATGCCAGGCAAGACTGCGCCGTAGTTTGAGGGGGGCACAAAGGAGTGGAACCGCTGTGCTGCTGAACGCACTGAAGATGAAGGTGTGACAGTGCCGCGCGACTTGGACTCAATCATGCACTGGATGCCGCACTCATGGTCGTGAGGAAGATCCTCGTGCGTTGTGGTCGCGGCGTGGTTGATGAGCTGTTCACTGACGGGGAGCGGAAGAGTCCTGAGGAACTCTCGCATTCTCTCGATGCGGCCATCTTCTGCGGCTGTTTCGGCCCACTGGCTGTCTTCGAAGGAGGCCGCCAGATCCTCCTCAGTGAAGATCATGTTGTTAGACATGGCGTGATAGCAGTGCTATGCGGTGGAGCTGGTGTGAAACACGGTCTGTCTGCGTCTGCCCAGTATGGTCAGGAGCAGGACGACAAGGAGCGAGAGCAAGGCGCACCTTTCAGGCAGGCTCTACAGGAAGCACCGGAGGCGTATGGTGTGGTGTTCCCAGGTCGAGGGGTTTGAAGTCGGGATGTTGGGGGCGTAATACGTGTGGG
>AJMS01010330.1:0-22834 GCA_000263175.2 Phaeosphaeriaceae sp. UM 1110
TCAATCGATACTCACGAAAATCCGTAAACACCACCCTGCTCCTGGAATTTCAGCTGATGCTCCCTCAAGTCCGCCCACAGTCTGAGTTCCGCCTCCTCGTCGACATTACCGTCACCTGGACCGTTAGCACCAGGACTCGCACGCTCCAAGCGGTTCAGGATGTCCAGAAACTTGTGCAGATAGTCCTGATGCTGAAGTGCCACACTGCCCTTCCTCTCCTTCGGCACTTCGAGCAGGGTACCAGCAATCGCCCGAATTTTCTGTGTCTGTGTCGGGACGAAACGTAAGCTTGCAATCGGGCTGGGCTGTAGGCGAAAGAAATAGTGAACCGGGCAAGATACACGAAGTACGACATCCTCTCTCTCAGCTTCGTAGATGAAATCGGAATCTTGTAAGAGAGCGTTGAGACTTACAAAGGAGTCGCCGTTGGGCTCCATGTTGACCATGTCGATGCTTCCGAGCACGACCAGCAGATCCTTAACAACCTGTTCGCGCTCTTCGAACATCATCTTCTCTAGCACCTCGGCGACGCCAATGGTCGGAGGTACGATTTTGTCGATTCCTGCCGCCAGCGCGGTAGGGGAACTCTGGAGGGCGGCTTGATTGGTCGATTTACTGAATTTCTCCAGCTGCAGGTAATACTTCTCCACCAGGTACGAGCGTGTAGAGAGGTGGCTAGCATATATGTTGGCTTTCTGAATCTCGTAGCGTCGGATATCTGGGGAAGTGGTGCCGCCATTCATGCTGGAATCTCGGAGATCGGTGAACTCTGGCATAGGTGGATAATATGGTTGCCTTTGAGGCGCCAGGCTAGTGTCCAACGAAGCTCTTGGCTGCACCTTCAGTGGTTCCGGGATCTTTTCTAAGATTCCCTTGCAGCGCTGCATGCTCTGCTCAAAGATGCGCTGTTGACGCTCCCAGTCGAAGATTTCGTCCACACCAAAGGCCATTTCTGCTGTAGCCAACGACGAATATGAAAGGTATACTTTCACATTGAGGTTGAAGCCGCTGATCAAAGAGACCACACCACTGTTCTGCGGCTGGATATGGTTGGGAAATATGTGTACATCGTCGACCTCGGCCGGCAGAGGGGGCAATGGTTCCGTTGGTGTTGCAGGAGCAATTGTCAGTTCCCCAAATGATGCGCCCAGCTGCTGAATTGTCCGCACGCCGACAAAGACAGTCCAGAACACCCTGCGTCCGATTTGCTCAGTGATGTGGTCCAACTTGAATTCCCTCGAACCATCGAAGTCAGGCCCGTTGGAACCCCAGGCGCTTGGCACATTTCCCAGGTAGGTGTAACCCTGTGCTTCTGCCTTGTGCAGGCCCAGCGAGCGGATGATGGTCAAGCACTCGGCGAAGTACAGACGTAGCTGGCGCCATTGGAACACGTAGGCTCCGGTCAAGCCTAGGAAGTAGCTCGTGCAGGCGTCGTACACATTGAGAGACTGACGGTCGAGATAGCCAGGCCCTCGCGCTTGTGTGCATACTTCCCGACACTTGTCGACTAGGGACAGGTGGGAAGGATATTCGTGGCGTGTCTGTGTCTTCAAGTGGAGGCGTGGCTTTCGTGGGAACGAAGACACGAGAGCGGCAATCATGGAAGCCAGTAGGGCAAGAAAGGAGGGGTTGGCGAAATCCTCCCGCCTAGCCCATGCTTCTCGGAACGAAGGCTCGTGTGGGAACGGGCACAGCGGGTGGATGTACGTGAAGAAGTCGTCGATCAACGCGTTGATGGTAGGCAGCGGGCAGATGGTCTCGGCGGACAGCTGTTGCGGTTGCGAGGACTGCAACTGGGCGAGGGCATGGGCGGCATTGGTAGGAGACTGAGGCGACGCCTGTTCAGCATGCGGGTCGGTATGGTTCAGCCGTCGCTTCTTAATGTCTTCGGCATGGCGATTGGGGGGCCCTCGCCGGCGGCTTGGGCGCTCAAAGGTGCATGGGATATCGAGCGAGATACACGCTCGACACGGCGGACCCGTCTCGTCGCACTTCACCTTGCGGATGCTGCACGAGTCGCAGGCCTTGCGCAGGCGGTTCGGCTTCTGTTGCTGCTGCGGTTGCGGCTGCGATTGAGGCTGCGGCTGCACCAATGGTGGCAGAGCGTGTTGCTGTGGAGGACCGCGGTGATCGTTGAGGGCATGATTCGCATGCAGCGCCTGGGCTTGGAGCACCTCGTTCAAGTTCTCGATCTTGGGGAAGGCCGAGTCTTGCGGATACGGCCCGCGGGGAGGTCCCGAGGCGCCGTCATGGAGCTGGCTGCCGGCGCTCGCAGGAGGGTTTGCTGGATATATGGGCGTGTAGTGGGCGTCGCTCGTCGAAGGTGGGTCGGGATAGCTCGATGACATTGCGCGTATACTGCCGTAGCAGGTGTGGGTTATTAACGAGGATGTGCCGACGATGAGCCGCGGCGCAGGTGAAGGCGAATGGAGACGCGCTCCTCCGCGGCCTCTGTCAGTTTCCGATGCTTCTCAAGGTGCAGGTTATGGCCGCATGTGTCTGACCGCTCCACGTTTAAGGAACACTCCTTTTGTAGTGGTTCTCAATACAATTGGAAAGGTGAACTGAGAGGCTTGCAATGGAAACCGCAGGTGCGAGGTGCGCGCCGCTCACTGCAGTCACGTGGGACGAGCTAAACCAGCCTTGGAGGCAGGATGTTCAACGCTCGGTCCACTTTGTAGAGATTGTACGTTCACGATCCACTTCACGTTGCATTGGCTTGCTCAGAGAAGAATGGATATACATATTCACATACACATCTCTAGCCCGCTTGCATAACCCTAGAAGCGTGTATTATCTTGGCTTATCCTAGTACCAAACATTGCCATCTTTGCAGTTGCAATCATAACATTGTGCGCTTGCGCTTCTTAGCCGTTACCACCGTATCTGTCAATCCGAATCATCGGAGTCTGGGCTTAGCTGCGTTGGTGGCCGAGTTGAGCGCGTGAGCGAGAAGTCAAGCACATCCGACTTGAGCCCAGCGTCTACAAACTTGCGCAAACACCAACCGATCTGAACCGCTGTGGAGGCTTCGCTGCCCAATGGATCGATCTGCTTGCCCTTGACGACTATGATATCTGTTAGTCTATGATGGTAAAGCTTTGAAGAACTTTTAAAGCTTACAGATAATCTGATTCTGGCTATCCTCGCGATCATACACCTTGTCCGATGATCCAAACGCAACGATAGCCAGCTTTGAACCCCTCTTTTGTTCCTTCGCATAGGTCGAGCTGCGTTCAAAGCCCTGCTGCGCTAGATTGGCAAGTAAATGCTCGTAAATCTTGCGCGGCAGCTTCGTCGACGATGGGCTGTTCGTTGGCCAGGTTGTGATGTTGAGTGTGACAAGCTGTGGCAGATTGCCCAGGCAATTCTCGAAGTCGACGAAACTGTCGTTCTTGCTCCGGATGACGCTGACTTGCGGGAACGCAACTGAGACCTGCTCGAGAAGCGGACAGTCCTTGGTAATTTGCGAGAAGGAGGCGTAGTCATAGACCAGCTCTTCATCGCATGTGTCTGGGCCTGTGCTGGCATGGACGTTCATTATCTTGAGCGTCTTACCGTGGCGAGAGATACCCGCGGCTGCTGGCAAGCTCTTAGAGTAGGTGAGATCTAGTGTTAGCGTCTTGATGCCAGAGACAAGACACAAGAAACCGTCGACAGCACCCAGGCCGTCGTTCTCGTTGTTGTCTTCGTGCTTGAATTCAAGTGTCTCTAGCTTGTCCGGAAGTTTTGTGCTCTTGCTGAGCTCTGCGAAAAGCGCATCGGCGCCTGGGCACCCAAACACACGAATGCTCTTCAATGTTCGGAAATCAATCAGCTTGCAGTATGTGTCAGCTGCGTATCGAAGCTTCAGCTTTTGCAGGGTGAGCTCCTTGAGCGCTATGGGAGTGCATTTCTCGAATGGCTGCATGTGGGAGAACATTGTCTGAGTTATCAAGCCAGGCCCCGTGGAGCTATCGTGGAGTTCTCGGTCGGGAACAGGCGGCTCGATCTCGTCGAAGCTTGCATGCAGTGTGACCTTATCGAGCTTCTTGTTTGTCGTGTTCTTGAGCAGAAAGTGGCAGAAGTCCAGGACTTCTCGTGAATCTGGGTAGAGACCAATCTTGCGCACATTCTCGAAGACCTTGTCAAGATCTGGAAGCTTTTGAAGCTCGGCGATGACGTCTTTGTCCAGCGCAATGCTCTCCATCCACTTCATGCGCTTCTGTTTCTTGTACAGGAGCACAAGATTATCACCCGAGAACGGCGACCAGGGATGCCATGAGAACTTCTCCAGTATGTTCTCCGGCAGCAGCTCCAAGATCATGCGGATCGCAAAGTTGGCTTGCTGCAGTTGATTGCACTTATCCATGACATCTGCCAGATACAGGTCGAGTTTACGAATATACGGAAGACCTATGTTTCTCGGGTTGAGGAATGCGCCGAGGCGTGTATCGTTGGGCGAGCCCACATCGAGAGTGACTTCATGGTAGAGCTGTCGGACGGCGATCTCGTGGAGCTGCTTGCAGGCAAGACAAACGTTGCGGAGGTCTGTTGGGCGATTGATCTGGAGACTCAAGTCAGTTCCATGGTTGGAGTAAGCGCCTCACGAAAGTGACACTTACGTGTTGGACAATGAGAGTCTTCAAGTCCACAGACAAGTCCATGAAGCTGAGTCGGGGCGTCATGCTGCCGGTGATTTTGTAACCAGGCTACCAGGAACTATACGCGAGACGGTATTCTACAGAGCCGCAGTAGTTCGGGAATTATAGATAAGGTTGTTCTCACAAGTCGAGAGTGCTGCCTGGAGATGACTGACAACGAAGGCGTCGTACTGTGAGGGTAGAGCTGAATACTCAGTCTAACCGGTGTAAGTGGGTCAGAAGAAGTAAGAAGAGTAACAATCAAAGGGCGGCCACCCAAAGGCAGCCGTGCACTTCAGCCTCACAATCGGAACCGCAAGGGTCCACTCCACGGCCCACGCCAGCACTAGTAAACCGTGGGGTAAGTCTCATGCTAGGCTCCAATTGGCTATCGTTCACTTGCGACTTGTCACCACCTTGCCGCTTTACATGGTTAAGCAAGCAAACAATAATTGTTGAAGTAATTGACTAGAATTAGAGCTCTCATAACTAGTATGCAGTATTCCAAATTGAGATGAACAACCCAGATGATTGTCAAGGTAGTCCAACTTAGAGTAGTAGCAACCAACGAACGCCGCGCTATGCAGGCAAATAATGAGCAGAATGAGGACCAAAGAAACTTCTGCGCTATCCTCACGATCCATCGTCGCTGTTCTCGAACCCTTCTAGCATCGCTGCCGTGAAATCGTCATCATAGTCGTCCGCCAGGTCTGGTGCAACGCCATTTGCCTCGACGGCGGGTGCCTTCTCTTCGTCCTCCCCTTGACCTTCTTCCGGCCCGGTGGTTTCTGGGCTCGGAAGACCTGATGACTTATCTGCCGTGACTACGTTCGTCAACGATGTCACTCGTTCCATAGTGCGCCTCTTCCGCCGCTGAAGTTTGGACACCGATGCAACGCTGCTATCGCTATCTTCGGCTTCGCTGACATCTGTGGACGTAGTCGTAGCAGCCCGCTTCCTCTTTTTCTTGTTCTGTTTGGCATCCGATGTCGCGCTGTTATCAGATCGTACACTTTCAGAGTCCGAATCGTCGTTTTCATCCTCCGTGTCCGTCCCGTTCAAGAAATCTTCCACCTCATCGTCCACTGAAGCCCAATTGTCTTCTGTCAAGCCAAGCTCAACAGGCGACTCAGCGGTTGCATCTGGCTCTTCGTCACCAGTTGCGTTGATGCTTTCATCTTCAAGCTCGCCGAAAGGGGAGCCGCCACGCTCGGCAGGATCGATCTCGATGGCGTAGGGCGTCTCGTCCACATGCTCCCAACGCGTGCAGCATTGAAACATCCATTCAGGATTCACAATCTTAATGTGCTGGTAACGGGCCGCCTGCTTAACCTTTGTGGTCTTCCGGTCCGGATTAGCAATAACATGCGTCGTCCGCCGGTTGACACTGGTAGCCACCTCAGCGCCGAAGCTCTTGATCCATAGGGCGTAGTCCGAACTACAAAGCATTAGTGAGCAGCAAAGATGGTTATAACAAGTAACTCACGTTTGAACATCCACGCCCAGTGGTATGATACCAGAGAAGACAACAACGGCGCCATCCAGAATCTCCTCCTTGATACGCGGCATGATCTCAGCAACGTCAGGAATGATGTCATTGATCGCGCGTTTCTTTGGGCTCTTCTCGCCCTTCAGTGCAGCGACACGACCTCCGGCTGGCACTCCCGTCGTCTTGATGTATTCGTCATAGAACGTTCGGTGCACCAGCTTGAGATGCTTCTCAATCACATCGAGACCTCTGTCGTCGTCATTTAGAACACTGTGTCGCGCCTTGGGATGTTCGGCGTGTTCTGCAACACCGTTCTGTGCTTCTGTTGCCATTTCAGAGTCCTCGGCTTGAGCATCTTCCTTATCCAGCATAATTTGTTGTTGCAGAAGTGGTCGTTCGGTTTGCTGTGCAATAATGACCTTCTCTTGTTCCTTGGTTTGCTGCTCAAGCGCTCCCTCGCCTTCTCCTGATGTCATGGTCAAGAGCTGCTGGCCAATCTCGTTAAGATCGCCGTTGGTAGTCTCAGCTGCTGAAGTATCGGCCGGCTTGCCAGCAACGGACATGGGTGCGAGAGAGGTCGACTCGGCCGGTGCAGTCTTGACACTGGGTGTAGGCTTCTTGTCGCTTGATTGGGTTACCAGCTCCTGCTGCTTGGGTAGGAAGGCGGCGTTGATATCGCCGGCGCCGAGGAAAAAGTTGAACACTGGTACGCGCACGAGATGCGGGCTGTACTGCCATACGTCGGCCCTGTCATCGATGATGACGACCATGTTCGTATTCTGGTAGAACAAGCGCGTGAGGTTCTTCAACTTGTCGGTGTAGTTCTCGTCGCGACTGAGGATGCGATCACCAAAGTACTTTCGTTCGGGGTCGATGATCTTCATGATGGCTTCTGCATATGCCCTAGTCGCCATGGTGTAGACGTGCATCTCGTATATCGCGGACATCCTGTCGAAGAAGTCCTTGAGGCCAGGGCGCATCTTGACGTAGTACCAATTTGCAGCGACCATCGAGATATTGTCATCAGCCAACTGAAAGCCCTGCACATCTTTTACAGCATCGTAGTTGGGGTTCTCGGGGTCGGCCTGCCACTCCGCAACGGTGCGTTCGCAGGTGGTGTGGATGACAGTCTGGTCGAGATCGACAATAAGTGTGAGCTTCTTCGAGTTGAGAAGGCGCTTCTTTGTATCTTCTTCGGCGCGCACAGCTTCCTTGTGGCTGACGAGCAGTGCCGTGTTGTTGTGTGTGAGGTTCACCTGTGCACGCTTGTCGTTGGACTCCTTTGTGAGGTAGTCGACTTTGGTCATATCCTCGCCGCAATCGACGCAGAGACCGCCGAACTGCATATCATGGGCGCATGGCTCTTCGATCTCGACGAGATCGGTGCTGCGTACATGTTAGCATTACCGCCTGGCGGCGCGCATGTGCGGGTGACATACCCGGCGCGCTCAATGACAGTCCCCGGCTTGATGAACCATCGCGTGATCTTGCCCCCAGTAGTCGCGTCGAATTGCTGAGGCCATCGCTTCTTGACCTTCGAGTCGGCGCCCCAGCGGTCGGTCTCAGTCACGATCTCCTCGTACCAGTACGTGAACAGCTTCTCGGAACGGGCGACCTTTTCATCCTTGCGCTTCTGCAGCGCCTGGATGGTGAAGGGATAGCGCAGTCCCGGAGGCGACGAGATCTTCATGCCGTGAGTAGGCGCCCATGCGTCTCGCGATGTGGTGGTGAGAGGCAGTCGCGTCGGCGCATTCGGGACTCCTGCGGGCGCTGAAGCTCAAGCTGGAGCTTGGACGCCAGCAGACGCGAGCTCGGCTGCGGCAGAATAAGTGGCGGCGATGAATGACGGGATGGCAGGTCGTTGACAGACGTCAAGACGAATGCGACAGGTTTGGCAGTGCGCGTGAGTTTTATATGTATGGGTGTGACTGTAGGTGACGTCTGTGCATTGAGGCTCCCATAAACTGCCAGAGTGCTTGGCATTCAAGGCCCCAAAAATGGGAGGACCGCGGGCACGCGCGGGGTCTTATATGGTCAAGCTGCGCATCAAAGTGGACACCCATGCAGGGGTTAGCTTCACATCACGTGCCCTCTCTGGGCGACAAAGAACAGTCGTTACAGCGCATCCAATGTTTATCGAATGCAGACCATGAAAGAACCACGGCCATGCCAACTGATTGATGATGGAACAGTCGCGCAGCTCAAACTCAGCTCTCGCGCTCAAATTCTACGCAAACGCCCTGGTCCTAAGCCATCGTTCTACTATGTATGCAAATTATCATACGCCGAATCGCTATGCTCCATTATCACAAAATGAAAAGTCCTCAGTCTCTATATGCAGACTCCGAGTTGCCTTTCTGTGCGCCTCGCAACACCATACTTCCCAAAGCAACTGAGCTTCCACCTGTCCGAGATGCATCTTGGCTGATGCCCGCCAGTGCAGATTGGGGTTCGAACGGATGTGATGACATATCGATTCCTTCGCCCTCTTCAACCATTGTCCAGTCTTCGTCAAATTCATCGCTCTGGTCGTCGTCTTGTTCGGCGTGCTTCTTGACTAGAGCACGGGCGCGGTCAAGCTCGCGGTAAATCGTTTGGACAGCAACTTGTGTGCCGTTGTCCTGCGTAATATTAGCTTTGAAATGGCTGTATCCAACTATGGTCTTACCTTTCGAATCTTGTGTCCAAGGACTTTCGCCTTCACAATCATACGCTGGCTGTTCGTCGCCTCCCACAATGCGCGGCTGAAGACGCTGGTATTGACCTTCTTCAGCCAGATACCCACGCCCATATCTTCAACACGCTGGGCGAAGAAAAACTGGTCACCGAAGAAGGGTTTGATGATCGTGGGTATGCCAGCTCGCAGACTAGCTCCAGTAGTACCTGAGCCACCGTGGTGTACAGCTGCATCCATTTGCTTGAAAAGCCAGTCATGAGGTGCAGCTTGGATCTGATAGATTTGCGGAGGTAGAGGTATCTCTGGCTTCGAAGGATCCTTGGTCTCCAAGCGGTCCGACCAACCTTTCGATAGCACACAACGTACATCGGCTTTCAGAATCGAGTCTACAACAGTCTTGGTTAGGGCAGCGGGATCGTCAATGACGATGGAGCCGAAACCAACATAGACCAGCTTCTTCTCGTCCTTACGGGCCTTTTCGATGAATGCGGTGAGCTCAGCAGGCGGTTCGTAGCCGTCGGCTTCATCCAGGAACCAGTAGCCGGTAACACGAATCCAGTCAGGCCAGTCAAGTGGTGGTGGTACAACGTGAGGGCTGAAGTTGTACAAAAACGGTCGCAGATTCGCCTGCATCTTAGCCAGGGAAGTACTCTGGAGACCCAACTCTCGGCGACGCCATTTGTTGATCTGTCCGGAAATTGCTGTCCAGAAGATCGTGTCGAACGTGATGTAGGTAATACTATTGTAACCACCACCCATCTTCTTCTCCAAGACCGAGAACGCATGTGGGTACGCTCGAGTTCGCGTCCAAGGCATAGTGAAGGCGCGAAAGTAAGGGATTTCGAGAGCTTCGGCGATATGTATACCAGCCATGGTACTGGGACTCTCGATGAGGACATCTGCACCTTGACATGCGCGCCAAGCCGAGCTGCACACGTCATCAAGCCAACCACGAAACTTCGAGTTGGCCTCTTTCATGAAGTTGAAGGTGAACATGCCATGTTCAACGCAAATGCGCATCAGCTCAGCCGGGTTACCATCGACAGGAGCGAAATCAATTCCGTGTTTTCGTACCCAGGGCTCAAATTCCGCATGCGTTGCGATACGCGGCTTATGACCCTCTTTCAAGAGCTCCTTGCATAGAGATATGTACGGCTGAACGTCGCCACGAGATCCAATAGTGAGACAAACAATGAGCAGAGGCACCGGAGGTTTGAAGTCGACGAAAGATGCCAATGGATCATCGAATATAAGTGGAATGCGGTCGTTGTCCGCAGCACGTACAATGTCTGAAACATTGATGTTCTCCTTGACGTCGGACTGCTCGCGTGCCTGCTGCAATAGATCGTGTTCAGCTTTAGCAGCCTCATCATCGCTGTCTACTCCAGAGAAGGAAGAGGAGGAGCCATGTTCATCGAGATATCTGGTATTCTCCAGAATGCGAAGTACTGTAATGGCACACTCGTCCCGGTACTCGGCCTTGGTGAACTCGAAGAAGAGCTCCTCGTGACCCCGAATAACGACAGCTAAGCCATGATAACCCATTCGAAAGCCTTTCTCTTTGTTGACATTTTCGATGTCCTTCATTGGTAGGATAATCTACACGATTGGATCAGAATGTGATGACAGATATGTCGAATTGCATACCTTCGTCTTTGAAGTTGGCATTAGGCTGCGGAAGCAGAAATACTTCCCGCTGATATATATCTTGCCATAGTTCGGAAGCATTCGCTGGAGGGAGGCAAAGAATGACGATTGGAGAACCTCTGTGCCCGGGAACGCGAAGTGCTCGCGGAAGTTTTCGGTAGCTTTTGCAGCATCTTCCTCATCTTCGAAACCGTGCACCTGATCTTGGGCCTCTAGCCCATCAGCTGTATTGTAGTGCTTGCGACCACCTGCCAGCATACCCGATACTTTCTCATAATATCCCATTGATTCCGTAGCCAGGAGGTTGCCCATCCTCTTTGACCTATTGCGCAGGAATCCGGCTATACCAGATGCTTTCTGGATCGGATACGAGGCAATGTCTTGAAGCGCAGAGGATGAGGTTGAGAGCCGGCCAGCTGCTTGTGTGGGATCTGTATCGTCTTCAATGTTGGGCGCGCCTGGGGGCGGCTGGTTGAGTGGGCGTTTGGCGGCTGGTTGCCGTGAATGGAGGGGCTTGTTCAATCCAGACGAGCGCATTGTATCCTGTGAATGGCGCGCTGCCTGTTCCGACTGTTCAGAGAGTGAAACGCCAGGTGAGCAGTTTGCCGGTGCTCGGAAGACATCTGATCGATCCAATATCTGTGAAGCAGATGCGCTGCTTTCATCAATCGACTGCACGGCAGCGGAGGACTCGGTACCTGGCTCGAGTGAAAGCGTCCCAGATTCTGCGTCTGCTGCTGGAGATAACGGTGATCGATCAGCTGCACGCCCTCTTGGCAGTCTGCTGTCGCTACGCCCACCGCTAAAGCTCCGTCGTACTTCGTGACTTGGGCGACGCAGGGTCCGGCTAGCGTCCATACTGCGTCGTACATCCCAGCTTTTTCGAGGTACGTCTGTACTCGACCGAGCCGAGACGTCGCTGGTACTGTTCCTGCCAACATGCGGGGCGGGCAGCGGAGAGAGGGTAGCGCGCACGTTCTCAGTGATATGTGACGGTGCATCTTCTTGACCGCCCTGGGGAGGCTGATTGGTGGTCGGTGGCGGCGCTGGGCTGTCATTGCGAGCAGTCACAGCTTGGTGATGCTCATTGTCGTTGATCATAATCCGCAGAACGTTGAGTGCATCTTGGCCCTTATTGAAGAAGGAGAAGAAATACTTTATATCTTAGTAGATGTGCAGTGACAGGGGGTTTATATATGCATACCTCGTCGATGGCGAATGTCTCTCCATTATCAACCACACGAACCTTGACCGTGTCGGCAAAGTCGAGTATCGAGCTTTCCTCAATCTCGATGACATTCATAATTGGAAGCGAGATTTTTACACTATTGCCCTCGTTGTGCGTGCGAAATATGACTTTCTGTATTGACTTGACCCACTCCTTTGCGCTCGCAGAACTGTCGGCTTTGAATTGGTACGTCTTCTCGTCGGTTGTAACGAGAAAAGAAACCTCCTCCTCGCCGCTTTTCTTACTTTCTACTATCTCGGCTGAGATCGCATACTGCAAATTGATGCGATTCCGAGGGAAATAGAGTTCTGCCGGGTTTGTGTAGTAAGACAGCACATCTCCACGTAGGATGAACCAATATCGATTGTACTTCGAACGTCCGCGTTTGGAGAGATGGCCAGTCTTGCTAACGTCATGCTACAATTATGAGTTTAGCCTTCCCTGCGCCACTAGGCCATCCCAGGATGTCTTACATGTTTCTTAGGTATATATGCATAGAAGCATATGTGCTTCTGCGTGACATACATATACCCTTGCAGCAAGATGCTTTGGAGAAGCCAACAGGGATACTCGGATATGACCTCCTCAGCTTCCTCGAACTCAAATATCTGCTGGATCCTCGTAGCAAGCGAAACGGGGCCTTTGCTCTTAGTCAACGACTTCGAGTCCGTGATCTTTTTACTCCGCTCTTGCCTTCTCGTCTTTTCAACGTAAATGTCCTCGCCAGGCGTAACTTTTGCCCCCTCTTTGGGTTGTTTCTCGCCACGGCGGGTGTCCCTGTATGTGTCTTCAGACGGTCGAGGAGGGAGGAATTGTGAAGAAGACATTTGTTCCGCGTTATGGGCCTCGGAGCGACTCTGCCTCTTGTTTGACATCTTCAATTTGGGCAAGGATCGCAGTAGCTTGTGTTCAGAAAGTGCTCTTTTGTGCTTCGACTGCGCTACTTTCACCTGTCCTTGATCTTCTGGCATGTCTTGAAAGTCTTTCATGGTACTCAACCGGCTGAGCCTTGCAGCACCTTCCAAAGTTTGGTACGGGGCTCTCTTCGCCTCCTCGCCGTCGCTGTCCCCCGAATCTACCTCGTGCGTTGTGCTCAGGTCGACCTGGGACTGTTGGCCCGCGCGAGCAATCATGGAGAAAAGCGACTGATTCATAGACATGGTGTCGCTGCGCTTCGGGGCTGTGACATCTTCGTGCGCATCGTCTCCGTCCCTGAAGCGCTCGGGGATGTCCAGCGACACACCGCGCATCTGCTTGCCACTCTCTTTGCGCTTCTTGATCAGCCTCCTGCTGCCTTTTTCCCTCCCTCTATCTTGTGACGCCATCATGGTTACGCGTGTCGAGTCTTGGTCGAGTCTTGGTCGTGGATGGCGACGGGTGGGCGTGAGCTCGAGCTTCCGAGTATGGGGGATGGTATGGGCGATGCGGGGATCAACAGGCGGCAGTAGCTGCACGAAACATGAATGCCGGGTATTGCAGGCAGCAATGGTGTCTGCTGCAGGCAGTTGGGGTCAAGATAGTTACATGTTGAACAATGAGTCGACAACGACGCGCTGACAGCGTTCACGAGGTACTCTACTAGCGCCCGAGAACACATGCATAAGCACCTGCACACTACGTGGGATGATAAGACACATGCCATGCTGCTAGCCTAGGCACCGTGGACCTTCGCCTCAACAATATGCGTGTTTGATGGCTCATGCAGTCCCACAGCCACCCTTCCACGTCCAGGGCCTGACCAAACGCGGATGAGAGGTGAGCCACGCTTGTGCGTCATCGCTCAGTAGCCTACTCTAATCGATAATGGCGGCACTAGACACAGCAGCCGCCACCTGCTCAGGCGGATGTGGAGCCAGCATTTGAACATGAAAGCACGGCTTCTCAAGAACAAACTGCATTTGCGCTAATTTACATGTTGTGTTTGTAACTCAATTAAAACCGTTTCTCCATGATGCATAAGTACATTCTGTTCCCAAAATCCACCTCAAGAACAATGATAGCTCTTACAACGAACGCTTACTTGGACTTCGCGAGACCAACAGCCGAGTTACCGAGATCGTAGACAGAGTACCACTTCCTGAGGAAAGCATCGCCGAGAATGGCAAGGGGTCCTACAGGCTCGGGGAAGTCCATACCCATAAAGGCAGAGATGCAAGATCCCTGAACTTCGAGGATGTAGTCAAAAGCACTGATGGTGAAGTTGTGGCCAGTCAGTGTGAAGGTGAGGTCGGGCAGACTGTCACGCTTGTCGCACTCAACGGTGTATTGGCCGTTGAAACCCTTCTTGGCGCCGATCTCCTTGTTCCTGGAGATGGTCAGCATGATGTTCTGTGAATTCGGTTCGATAAAACTTACAAGAGCTCAGCGATGGTCGAGGGCAGAGCAATGAGGGATGTCCCGGTGTCCAGAATGACACCAGTGTCGTCCATCTCGGCAGTCTCCTTGCCAAAAGTGATGGCATCAAGGTCAACCTCCCAGTAGGCCTTGCGCCTCAAGGGAAGCTTGACAAGCTTGCCACTGTAGTGGCTCTCGTCGATACCACCGAAGGTGGCCTCCGACTCCTGCTGCTCGTTGGTGTCGCCGAGGTAGAAGGCAAACACGGGCTCGTCCAGAAGGCCCTGGTCGAGCATGTTGTAGAAAGGTGGGACAATCTTGTTCACACTGATGGTATCGAAGCCAAGACCCATGATGCCGTCGAACCTGCCGAAAGCAAAGGCAAGACCGGGCTCCGAGGTAGCCTCAGCGAAGTCCTGGTGCTTCACCTTGAGGTCACCAATTTGAAACACATCGTTAGAGACGAAGCCGCTCAGCTCGCCAGAGCCGTAGCGGATCTCGAACGAAGAGCCGTTCTTCTTGTACGTGGACGACGAGGACGAGTCGTACTTAGTGTGGAGGTAGCAAGCAATCGAGTTGCACTCAGACGAGGGCACCCAGAGGTTAGAGCTGCCAGTGTCGAGGACAACCTTGAAGGTCTGTGGTGGCGTGCCAATAGAGATTTCGGAGAAGTCTAGTGTGGATGAGCTACAGTCACGGAAGGCAGCGGAGCGCATGCTATCGATGAGACATACACTGAGCGTTCAGGAAGTTGCTGACGGGCACAGGGTGGGTGCCATCGGCGACGTATGGGGCCTTGAAGACCTCCTCAACGTGAGACTTGGACTGCAGGCCCATGTACTTCTGGCCGAGCGCAGCGACTTGCTGCTGGATGTCGGCATGCTTCTGTCGCAATTGTTAGACTACGATCGCCCGTGCGACATAGGCATCGAGGTAGTCGTGGCGATGACTTACCAGCTGCTCCGACAGAGGCACCTTCTTGAGCGGCATGCGGTGCATACCTGCGGTGGCGCAGCCAACCGAGGCCGCGAGGACCATCGCCGACTTCATGATGGCGAACGATCAAAGAGAGTTGATGAATAGAAGGGCGATGTTGATGGTTTAGAGAGTGGTATGGGATGGGGAGGAGAGGGTGTGTTTGGGGAGTGAGATGGAGCTCTGAGGCGGCAGCTCGGGAGCTCAGAGGATGGCTGGGGGACAGCTGCTGCGACGCACGCTAAGGCCCGCCCATCCTGCAACGACTATGACGCGTACCCCGGGCGGTTGTCCTGGTGCCTACAAGCACGTGCCCTCCCCAGCTCTACAAGCTCCTTGGCTTAAACGCATGCAGGTACCGCAGACTTTACAAAGACCTTGTCACTGGCAGCTGTCGCGGCATTGTTTGGGGCACGATGATCATTTCTATACTGTGATGTACTCTGAAGAGGAAGCAGCTACCATGATTAAGCTCCTCGATCAAGCTATTCCAACCCACATAGTGGCGGGCCATGGCACTAAGAACAGGCGCATCACATGGCCTAGATACCGGACACAGACGATGAGATGGCGAAAGTGTTCGAGTCATGGCGTCATCTCGAATCCGCCTTGAAAACTACTGACCACTGGGGACCTCATAAGGCCCATAGCCAGGTACTGGGAAGTTGGGAGTCCCATCGTCGTTCCACGTAAACTGCTGCGTGCGGATTGTACGTGCGCCCCAGCCGTTTGTCGGGTCCAGCATACCGTGATATACAATCCAGTCCTCCGATCCATCCGGCGAAGTAGTGAAACTGGCGTGACCGACACCATAAGCAGAGTTCTTGGGTGCCTGGTAGAAGACTGGATAAGGGTGTTTGCGCCAGTCGCTGGGGTTCATCGGGTCGTCGCCCACGAGCTCAAGCTGTGCGAGACAGTAGTTGCGATTATCAGAGCGAGCGGCACTGAAGATGACAAACGTCTGGTTGGTCTTTTGGTTGGTGAGCTGTTGAGGTCCTTCGTTTGAAGATAATCGATCGTTAATGGAGCGGCCGAACGGTGTCTTTTCCCAGGGGTACTCGGGCACCGAGATGATCTGGCGCTCAGAAAAGGGTGAAGATACGGTCCACGGATTCTCCATTTTCGTGATGCAAAGGTTCGCCGGCCAGCCGTCGTACTTGTGATACCAGCATGAGTAGATGTGATAAATACTTTCTTTGTGGACAAAGTATGTACCATCGATGGCAAATTGGTCGTATGTGTCCAGCTGGGCCTTGTACGTCCACTCCGCTTCCCATGGATCGGAGCCTTTGCCCTCGACGACGAACATTCGGTGATGGACTGCTGGGCAGTTGTACTCGCACCACATCTCAACCTCAGGTGGCGGCGAATCGTGCCTTGGATCTGCTGTAAAGATGACATACCAGTTACCGTTCAGACTGTGAATCTCTGGCGCCCACAGGTCGGTCGAGTAATTGAGACCAGGCGGAGGCTTGAAGATGAGCTTCGACTCGGCATTGTTCCAATTAGTCAACACGTTGCTGCGGTATAGTGTGATGTCCTCGTTATTGGTGTATGTCATGTAGTAGTGACCATTATGCCGAAACACCCAGCTGTCATAAGTCAGCTTCGAGCCGGCCACAAAATGGTGAGGAGCTTACGGGTCTGCCCCAGTGGCGTTCAATACGGGATTTGTGAAGGTGGAGGAAGAATTTGAGCTCTGACACAGACTAACAGAAGCAAGAGCTGCAAAGAGCATATGTTTGAGCATTTTGATCGCCGAACTACTTCAAGTTGGAGAGAGGTGAGTGTTGGTCGGTAACGACAAGGACATGACAGCACGACTCGGCAGGCACTTTAGAAACTATATGGGAGGACGCGGGGAGGAGGGTGTATTGCATGGTTCACGGCGGGAAGCATACTCAATTTGGCAGCTGTTTTGGCTAGCACTACCACCAAAGAGTCTGTTCCTGAATGACGTCGCATCTTGCTGGAGCTTTGTGGATCATCATCCCCGCACTCGTGCCGTCCTCCAGCTGTATGCGAGTCAGGCGCAGCCACTCCTTGGCGAACTTTTGCAGATGCCGCCCATGCCTCGCATCTCTCTGACCATCACGTTTCCCAGGCCATGGACAACCAGCAGTTCAGGCGACTTCTGCTGAGCAACACTGCGCGACGGGACCAAGATGGAGCCAAGGCTAAGTCGCCCACCGCTGGCACGCCCAAGAGCGTTCTCGGCGCGCGCAAGCACTCGAGCATACCCATGACGCCGTAAGTGGACCTCCCTCCTAATTCCGTGATATCTACTGACGATGTTGCTGTAGTCGCCAGCTAGGTAGAGGCTCTGTACAGGCTGACTTCGCTCGTCAGCTCGCCGAGCGCAATGCCAAAGCGAACCCGCAGAAACAAGCACGCTCATCAGCCCCAAAAGGCACGAAGCTCGCGGCGGGCTACATCGATCGAACGAAGAAACGTGCAGACACAGAAGACAACGAGCTTGTGACGCGCATAAAAAATCTAGAAGAGTCAATGAAGCAAGGCGAGATCGACCGCGAGACTTTTGAGAAGCTGGTGCAGGACATCACTGGCGGAGACGTTGGGACGACGCACTTGGTCAAGGGACTCGATCGCAAGCTGCTCGAAAGAGTTCGGCGTGGAGAGGACGTCACAGGAGGATCTGCCAAGTCACCTGAAGACGAGGCCAACGAAGACGATGAATCGCCCGCCCTCGAAGATGCGTTTGATGAGCTGGCCGACCAAGACATCGGTCCTATCGTCCGCGAGAAGGCAGAGAAGAAGGGGGAAGGTATGACATCGCCACCGCCGCCAGTTGCTGGTGTGAAGAGAAATCGAAACGACATCCTCAAGGATCTCAAGCGGCAGCGAGAAGAGGCCGCAGCGGCTGCGGCAGCAGAGCACGAGAAGAAGTTTCCTAGCCTAGGTGCAGGCTTCCGCAAGATCAATGCGCAAGGAGAGACTTCGCGGTTGGAGATAGACGAGAAAGGTCGTGAGGTTCTTATCATCACCACAGCCGACGGGAAAGAGAAAAGAAAGGTCAGGAAGCAGAAGAGCGAGCTGCCACTGCCCCCAGAGGCTCGACACGACCTTGACGATGTTGCGAAGCCAATCAACATGCACAATTTACCTGAAGCCAAGAAGGAGGAATCAGAAGATGACGACATTTTTGAAGGTGTAGGGTCAAATTACAATCCACTGGCAAACTTCGATGACGGTGATGACGACGACGACGATTCCGACGGAGATGCAGCTGCTCAGAAGCCCACGGAGACTACAGATTCGCTACAGAAGGAAGATGGCGTAGCACAACGCAAGTCGTGTACCGATCCACAGCAAAGTACACCAGAAATCGCAACGAGCACCGCTCCTGCTCGGCGTGACTATTTCAAGAGTAACACCCGCGGCACTGCAGACGATAGTGCCTCAGAACTCTCTTCTGCTGACGCGACGGTTCGCGCTGCGCTCGCAAAGGTTCGCAATTTAGACGAGCATTCCAGCCTACTCCAGAACCTGACAACCGATCCTAACGCTCCTGAGTCCAAGGAAGCTCGCCTAAAGAAGCGTGCTGCCGAGCTCGCAGCTTCGGATAGAGACATGGAGGACATGGATCTTGGATTTGGAGCTTCTCGATTTGACGACGCAGATGATATGGAGAAGGAAGGTGAGAAGGTTAAATTCAGTCAATGGAAAGGGTTGGGTGCAGAAGATGGAGACGACGATGGTGATGGTGGTGGCAGAGATGCGAAGAAGCAAAGGAAGCGTGGCCCGAAGAAGAAGCGTGGCGACAAGAATAAGGCAGAAGATGTACTCAACGTCATGGAAAGGCAGAAAGAGAAGAAGAAAAGTACTCTCGGATAAATGCTCTCCAGCACTAAATATTCCGATGGCCTCATTGCAATACCACTTTATCGATATTGTCCACCAGCAAACAGACACCATATATCCTCACTTGTGCATCCCATCGTGATTCGCCGCCATACTCCTCATCCCCGTCCCATTCCTCGCCCTATTCTCCTGCTCCACCACCCTCAACGGCAGCCCCTTCCCAATCCCAAACAGCACAAAAGCAGCCCATTTCCACCTAAAGGGATTAATCGCAATCGTGAAGACGAACCAATACACCAGCTCCGAGTACGTGAAAAACTCAAACGCACCACCAGGCGCCTTGCTCTTTACGAATCGAGTCATATCGATCCAGCGCTTCATCCACCACGTCCGTGGTCGAGCTAGTGGATCAACGAGGTACATGAGCAGAAAGCGTGTGTAGATGCCTATATGCCAATTTCCAACTGTGCCCACTGCGTTGACGTATGTGCAGTTATTGCAACAGATATCAGGATGCTCGGGTGGGAAGACCTGCAAATACCAATTTGGCGGATCATATGGTTCCTGGAAAACTTCTTCGGGCAGGAATTTGAGTGATGGCCGCTTGTACCCCGTCGCCATGATGACGATATCTGCCTCGATGAGTTTCTCAACTCCAGGTCCGTTCTTGGGTACGCCGCGCGAGCGCTTGTTGAATACGATGCCTTTGCCTGAATCGTCAAAGCTGAGGATGTCCCCGCGCAGCCAGGATGCTTTGCCTGAGCGGATGGTGGTGAGGACTTGGTCGTTTACCATGGGCGTTTCTTCGAAGACGCCTTTGCTGTTTTGGGTGGGTGGGGAGATGTCGTATAGATCGCGATAGAAGAAAAGCCTGAGAATATTTTCTGGGATCCATGAGAAGATGGTTTCGGAGCCGAAGATGTTCATTGCAAGCAGAGCATCGATGAACGGATTCCGCGGGATGATCCATTTTTCGGAACGGGCGAGGACGTTGGTGTGTGATGCTTCTGACGCAGCGACGAATTCCAGGGCTTCGACGGCTGAGGCGCCTCCACCGATGATGGCGACCTTTTTGCCTTTTGCTGATTTGCCATCGAGCTGGGAACTGTGCCAGATCTCGCCTTTGAAGTTCTCTTCACCAGAAATGTGTGGCATTTTGGGATCACCGCATGTGCCAATAGCGGCGATGACGCCGTCGAATCTACCTAGGGAAGGATCATTAATGATCCAGCGTCCGTGCGGGTCCTTATATACGCGCTCAACGCGGGTATTGAACTCAGTCTTAGATTCGAGGCCGTATCGCTCCCACAGCGATCTGATTTGAGAGACGATCTGTTGGCGATCGGGATAGCCTTTCTTCCAATGTACGGATGGATGGAAGCGATACATGATAGAATGGATTTGCAGTCCTGAGGTATTGTTCACCCTGCTCCAAATGCCCCCGAGGTTCTTCTTCGGTCCGGCTTCGAAGATACGGCAGTCGAAACCATGGCCGACGACCTGCCAAGGGACGGGTACGAAGTTAGTGACAGTCCTAATATGGGAAATATTACTTATTAAAAATGTCTTGAGCGTACCTGGAGATTGTTAGCATAGTCTAAAGCAAAGGAAGAAGTACTAAGTGTATGCGCCAGCTCTATCACACTTGGGTGACACTGTCAGTCCTAAGTGCTGACTGACAGTGGCAGCCCACGGCTTCGAGCCAGCTTTTGACAAACACTTCGTACTGGGATATCGTACATGGGATGCAGCGGATACGCCTGTCAGACCAGCGCCGATGACTGCAATCTTCGGGCGTAGGAGGTTCGGGCGAGGTGGTGGAGGTGTTGGGGATAGCACTTTGTCGAGCACATATTGTAGGATTTGGTAGAGGAAGAGGATTGGGTGGGTGGTGATATACTGCAGTGTACTAATTATGCGTCCCATTGTGACCGTCTTGAACCTTCCGATCCGACAATGGTGATATAAAAGTGTTTGAATCGGTGGAATTAAGCTGAAAATTAAGTTCACATGCCGAAAAAGCTATTAAACAAGTATTGCACTTGAGTGATGTCATGGTGGATCTAGACGCGACATGTTGAGTTCACATGTGATGCGGATGCACCGGATGGATGTGGAAGCAGTCAAAGCCAAGAACCTTGTCAACATGGAGGGTCTTGCTCCTGATGGGCCTCATCATAAAGTGTAGTCGTCCAATGCCAAGTATTGCTTTTTTTGGTGGAGGAGAGGACGATGTTGAAGTTCTTCAAGATTTGAGCGTATAGAAGATCGACGCTCACTTCTATGCTGTTGTAGACTGAGTCTGACCACTAATAACATTTTGCTCTGTTCCTGAGGCGAGAAATATCTGGCATTGTTCTTGACGTGCACAATGGAAGAACTGCGCAGGGATGGCACCCGGCTCTAGCGAGGACGCTAGGACCTGACGCTAATTTAGAGCACGCCATTGAAGCACTGAAAGAGCGGTCCACACCTCTAACACTACTACACAGGATGAACGCGTTCCAGCAGAATAACGTTGAAACACGACTCTGTGCAGCACTAAATGGCGCGATTCAGGCTTGGAATGCTGACCAGCTCAAGGATATCGTGATCATCGAGCCTCCCTATCCAAGTGACCACCAAGAGCTCATCCAATCACTTCAAAAGAACTATAAGGAGGCAGACAGCAACACAGAGCAACGGCTTGAGCAACTCATCAAGCGCGTCGTGTCTGAGACGGCAGAATCCGAAGATAGCGATGGCAGACCTGTGCAATCATGGGGTTCGATGGTGACGTTTCTCATCGGCTGGATGGCTTTCTTGCGAGATGTGGACCCAAGTAATCTGCTCCAAGTATATCAGCGCTTGAGCGACCTCTTACAGTAAGCTAAGCTAAAGTCGAGCACATTTGTCGGATTCGCGTTGCTAAGCAGTACAGACAAGCAACAAGTGCTTTACAGCATCCTACAAAAGGCATACTCATGCTTCCAACAATAATGTCCTACTCTAAAGTGTTTGCGAAAGTAGCCGTCGGCCTGGACAAGCAGCCAGACCTTATCCAACATCTTGTAGAAGAGTCTATGAACGAAGAGGGCCAGCGAGAATCACTTCCCGAAAAAGCAGCCAATGTTGTTCGACAAGCCTTCATCATCTGTCTCAACGATCGCAACACCGTTCCTGGTGGTGTGAAGGATGGAAGACCGGATGGAAAGAAGGTTGGAATCTACAAGATGGCAAACATCTGTCTACGGATTCTCTTCCAAGCCGACAAACCCGAGAGCTGTGAGACCATCTTCAGGAACATTATGAACTCCTCGCCGCCACTCCAGATCTACCCTGCAGCCGAGCGTGTCACCTTCCTTTACTACCTTGGACGCTACCACTTCGCCAATACAGACTTCTATTCAGCACAGCTGGCTTTGCAAGAGGCTTGGGATTACTGTTATGCCCATCCAACGTGTCACAAGCAACGCCGCTTGATCTTGGTCTACCTTGTTGCTTCGAATCTGATTCTTGGTCGCTTTCCTACTGAGCATGTATATCAACTCCCCGAAGCAGAAGGTTTTCGTGCAGCATTCACGCCTATCACTCAGGCTATCCGCAAAGGCGACCTTGAGGCGTTTCGGAGAATCGCCAACCTTGATCTCTCGCATCCGAGTTCGGATTTTCTCTTCCGCTTCCGCATTTTCTACCAGATTGGCAACTATTGCGAAGTTTTGGTCTGGCGTTCATTAGCACGGAAGGTCTTCCTCTTGACTGGCCAGCTGGGTGCTGCGACAACGACTGTCGAGGGCAGGACCAAGGCATCATCGATCGACCTCAACGCTCTCCTCCATGCGTTCCTCTTCCTCGAGCGCCGCGCGAAAATCAAAAATGCGGCCATGGCTGCACATGACCAAGGCCCAGGTCGACGAAATTTTGGTCATATCTTCTTTGATCATGAGTCGACGACAAAGTCAACGTACATTGATCCGGACTTTGAAGGTGTGGAGGGACTGGAACCATACAACCACGAGATGGATCTGCTGGAGGTTGAATGTATATGTGGTAGTCTCATC
>AJMS01010329.1:0-22717 GCA_000263175.2 Phaeosphaeriaceae sp. UM 1110
CTTCCTCCACCGGCGACACCTACACGTCTTCAGCTCTACGACGTCTATATACCCCGCCAACGCGAAGACTGCCAGCATGAGCGGCCATGGCGACCCACGACTCCTGTACACCATCGGCGGCATAAAAGCCTACCACATTCAGCAGGGCGAGGAGCACTCGCTCACCCCATCGGGACCTCAGACGCTCTCCCTGCTCATGGTCCCGACGAACTCGCCCTTTGCAGACCTCAGCAACACGCGCGGCCAGAACGAGGCACCCGAAGAAGACTTCTACCTACACCTCAACCTCCCACCAGAGCTCGACCTCCCTCTCCCTGCGACCACACAAATCTACCACCAGCCGCCGCGAAGCTACCTGATCCCACGCTGGGACTTGGGCCCAGAGAGCGGCGCATTCACCCGCATAGAGTTTCCTGCGCTGGGTAAAGGCCCCGGCGCAGTCACACAGGAAGATGTCGACACGTTTGAGACCATCTTGGCACAGTGCACAGCCTTCCTTGAGCGCGCCCAGGCACCGCAGCACGACAAGAGCAAAGGCGGGCTCAAGGCATACAACCCACAAGACTATGCCCCCGGCGAAGCATATGCCGGTTCTAGCAACCAGCCCCATGGCGAGGTGGTTCTCATCGACGAGGAAAATGGGAGTGTTGTAGGCCAGCTCGCGGATGGCGCTCAGATCATCGAGGATCCAGCCCTCAAGAAGGGATCCAAGAGTCAGTATTCCTCATTCACCTGCGCGTTTGATCACTTATACTAACGCAGACTCAGACCCCGTCGAGATTGTTGTGTCCCCAGACGGCAAGAAGATCCAGGTCAAACCCCTCGACGACGACTTCCTCGACATGGCCCGCCATCCCGCCTACAAAGACTCTGGCCTTGTGCAGAATGCAGCAGCTGCTTCGCGACTCATCGTCACTGGTTCCAGCTATATCAGCAACATGATGGTCTCGGGTGCCGAGGGCTTCATCAATAAGACCAAGCCCAACGAGAAGCCCATGGTCTTCCAGCCCGCTACTCACGATCGCGTCCGCAAAATCAACAGCCTCACTACCAGTGTTGCAGGCGCCTCCGCAAAGACGGTTGGACAGCTCACCAAGTATGCACAGAACGCCGCAGCAGGCATGACAGGGCACAAGAACAAGATCCACAAGTCTAGGAATGCCGACGGCACACCCAACGAGAACTATAAGCCAGGTCTCCTGAACAAGTCCATGATTGCATTCTCCACCATCGCAGACGGCATCTCGTACTCAGGAAAGAGCATTCTGACCCACGGCGGCGCCGCAGCTAGCGCTGCCGTCGGACACAAGTACGGCTCAGAGGCCGGCAGCATTACCAGCGACCTTGCAGGCGGCGTGAAGAATGTTGGCCTCGTCTACATCGATGTGACCGGCGTCAGCAGACGTGCTATCATCAAGTCTGTCGCCAAGGGCATGGTGGTCGGCAAGGTCAAGGACAAGAAGGGCAATGAGCAGACTGTCATGGTCGGAGGTGGTGATGGCGGCGGCCTACAGCCTCAGGATCTAGATCCTAAGATGGGAGCGAGCAATACGGGGGCTACACCTAGCATTGCGGGCTCTGCACCTGGTGGACAGGTGAGCTTTGGTAATGCGGCGCCCCCGAGCTATAGGAGTGGCGTGGGAGAGTCGTTGGAAGGACAGCCGGCGTATTACCCCAGTGAGAAGAGGTGAGGTGGTGAAGGAAGAGGTTATGATTCGACGAAACAAGCATGCATTACTGTTACTGTACCTGCGTAAAGCGTAGTCGGGCTGGCAACATGTTGCTATTCTTCTCTTTCGTACTGTCTATGATATTCAATCGGTAACATGATTCTCCACGCTTCCAAACCCCTTCTCTACTGCTCATCTGTCTATCTGTACTCGATTCACGATTTTGCCTTGTTCTGATCCTCGTCTACAGTATAATGCATCACGCAGATTAAGATGCCCTTTGGCCCGCGCGCACATCTCCGCACACATCATCGTTCATCTCCTTTACATCTCCACATGCTCCCCATATCCACATCACTCTGACCCCGTTACACATATCGAGATGGAACCCCAGCATCCCATGTGTAGCCCCAACTCCAGCATCCCTTGTCGACGATTTACACCATCCATCCCTGCCTCGTCTGTTTCGCTTGGATCGCCAACCGGAACTCTCCGCCCATTGTGAAACATGTACTCCGCGCGAAGTATGGGGAGCGAGATCGGGAGGTAAGGATGGGGTGTGGAGAGCAGTGAGGAATAGTAGAAGGGGATGGGCATAGGAAGAGAAAGGGAGGGGAAGTGAAACATCTCCATCGGATCGTGGGTGATTAAGCTCAATGGTGCCATGTATATCAGAGACGGAGAATGTAGATGATGCGGAGCATGAACATGGCTACCTTGTCTATCGAGATGAACAGATTGTGGCGTAGGGATTGTTGGCGATGAGATGGGCATCTGAGACCGGGTACTTGATCCCGCTAATGTGAAACATTTGATATCCCATCACTATATTCGCAACGGTAGTATCATAAGAAAGCCAGATATCTTACGTTACTCGGAGAATTACCATCGCTATCGAGATTGATAGATTGTGGCGTCCTCGCTTGCGCAATATGAGTGGTGAGATATAATTGACTTGGAATGCGAAGTTGGTCGATCGGACATTGAATCCTTCGTACTACTGTTAATGTATATATTATTCTTAGGCGTACAACTGCGTCAATTAATGAAGATTGCAATCGAGTTTGGGGCGCAGGTTAGTTCATGCCGCGGAGCGGACGTATGAGTCGTTGCCTCCCGCGTGCTTAGCTACCTACTCATGTACACCTACACCTACGGCTTGAGAACGGGGCCTGGCTGTGCGGCCCTTGATCCGTGATATATCTCGTGGCCGCAAAGCTACTCGTTATCAACGTCTAGATTGTGGTGGGAAGTGGTTATGCCGCGGGGCGATGAGTCGTTACCAATGCATACTGCTGCGATGGACGGCGTGAGAGCTGGTTTTGGCAGTGTGTGTCCTTGCACTCAGGAGAAGGAAATGTTGGAGTCGAGATTGTGGCGCAGGTCAGTCATGCTGCCGGGCGGTGAGATCGGATTTGAGTTTCTCGTGGGGGAAAGGGGAACATGGTCAAGTCAGTGACATGGTGTGTGTCAGGGGAATGAATCATTATGGGACGGATAACGCCCTGATCGGGAGAGAACGGTGAGGATCTGGAGGATGCAGATATGTATTCCACTTTACTGTACACGTGAGGTGAGACTGCTGTGTTTGCGGATTGCCTTTAAGCAGTGAAGTGTCCCAGGCTCCTTGCAATGTCACTGTGTACCTCAGTATGTTGATTGAATCAAGATAGGTGCCCTCCAATCGCAGGCACCCTCCCTCCTCCCAGCCTCCCCAAACGTCCCTACCTCGTCTCAACCTTCCCTCCAAACCTCCCCTCACCCCTATATACATCTCACACATCGGCGTATACCCCTCCATGCAATCTCCCTGGTCCCCTTTATGCTTTCCTCGGTCCAGGTTGTCCGGGGCAATACTATTCGCCCTGGAGGACTCCAAGCTCGCTGAATCGAGCCTCATACATACATGCTGCGCGGAACAAATCTTGGGAAGTATATATGTAGGCATTAAGCGAATATGCTCTCCCGTGAGGTTTGATTTTGCGTCACAGTGTGATCGTCTTAGACCCCGGACACGAATGACGTTTTGCGCTGTCGACATAGTTTGTGGCTACTTGCATACGACGACAAGACAGAACCCACCTCTTGCACACGGTATATGTCGTAGGTTGATTACCCTTTGTTTGGTGTAGGCAAGTAAAGATAGTGCTGCATAGTCGTGGCACGTCTCCCTCTCCGCCCGCATGGAACAAAGATAATTGTCATTGGACCAAGCAGACACGTAACCACGACTCTACCAGCCATGTTTCAACAACTCCGTGCAGGCGCGTCTCGTCCCGAGGTCCATCCACAGAAAAGCCTCCGTCCCTTGCTTGATTGCAAATCATATAAAAGTACGGTTATAGACAAGCAACGTGTTTGATGACCTGCGTGGATGACATGCGCTGCGCGCGAGGCGCCGTAAGCGACGAAAGATCTTGGCCACCACGTCACCTAACTTAGCCCCACTGTGCGAAGTCGTCAACGGTCGGTGCTGTAATGGCTGTGTGTTAGTCATCCCTCCGGTGCGAGGTGCATGTGCTACCAGCGATTGTTGACCACGTGGGCGGTCAAGAACATGCCATGTGCAGGTGCAGTGGAGTGCGGTGTGGAGATGTAAGTGGAGTGTGGAGCCTTCTCCGGGAAAATTGGCTGCGTTGAGGAATTTCGTTGGGCTGTGCGGAACAACTTGGGTGGAAGTGTTGGGTTGGCGGAGGTGTATATAGATGGGGGGGGAGGAACATGAAGTCATACCTCTATCCTAAGAGAGGAGCCATTGATTTTATTTCTGCGGTTTTTTTGGGGTTGTGCAATCTATCGAATTCCAATACGGCCAATCAAGTTACAATGATCTTCGTCGTCGAAGCACTCTCGGTAGCTGTCATTTCTGGCCTCAAGCTCGGAGCGTGGTGGCTGGCATTCAACTGGCTAGCGAAATACTGAGGCATCAACATCAACACCAAACTTGTACTATCTGAGGTTGCATGGCGGAAGTCAAAGGACGTGCAAGTTGATGCCATTGCCCCGCCAAATGGTGTGCGACCCTCCCCAAACCGAGTCACCGAACCCCGAGTCTACCCCGCATCACATCACATCGCATCACCTCACAACCGAGTGACCGATTCAAGCCGATAGTACTATCGACAAAGACAACTTCCAAGCCATCGAATCAAAAGCATATTGCCAATTGACGACACCGAACTTTCGTCTTGACAATTTGCTACTGAGACACGATGACTTCAACACCTCCCAAGACGTTCGATAGCTTGCCTATACTCCCCTTATCGCATGCCTTGGATCCTTTTACGAAGCCCGAATTCCTTAAAAATCTGCGGTATGCGCTGTTGCATGTTGGGTTCTTGTATCTTTCGGAAACGGGGTTGCCAGAGCAATTAGTTAAAGACGTGATTAAGGAATGTCAAGGGTTCTTCAAGGAGCTGCCGCAGGAAGAGAAGGAGAGGATCGAGATGAAGAACGAGAAGAGTTTTTTGGGATGGAGTCGGGTAAGTTCAAATTTCTTATTTTGATGATTGGCAAGTGCGAGAAAGGTTGCACATGAAGATGAATTGGAGCTTGGAATGGTCTATGGTCTATCGCTGGCTATGCGTGAACGATGCGGCGAGAAGAATACAACGCTGGTGAATGCAGGTATGCAAGAAAATGTACAGGTCGAAAGCAAGACAAGAAGATGCGTAAAAAGTCATAGACGGACATCGCTCCCCCAAGCTCGAACGCCAGAATCCAGAAATGCAGCCGGGTATATCCCATTGTACAGTGCAGAGAAAGGACACCATGTTGCCTGCGTCTGCCATTACCACTTCCACCTTTTCTGTATGCACAATGCTAATGGACATTGATAGCTCGACAATGAAACGACAGCGTTTAATCCTGATCATCGCGAGCAACTTGATCTCTCAACGCCTCATCCTGTTCCTGGACCAGATGCCCCGTTGTACCACAACCTCCTAGCACCGAATCAATGGCCGTCGACACAACATCTTCCGGATTTTCGACCAGTGTATGAAGACTACATGCGACGGATGTCGCATATTTCGACGTTGTTCACATCTTTAATTGCTGAGGCGATTGGCCTGCAGCCAGATGCGTTCGACAAGTTCTTTGATACGCATCAGCAGCACAAGCTGAAAATTGTGCAGTATCCAGAGGTCGACGTGCCAGAGTTGCCAGCGGGCGCGACTGAAATAGATAGAAAGAAATGGGAGATCAAACGGCAGGGTGTTGGCCCTCACAAGGATAGCATGTTGACCAGCTACCTCCTGCAAGCCAGCAACCAACTCGGGCTGCAAGCACAAAATGCAAAGGGAGAGTGGATAGACTGCAAGCCCATCGACGGCACACTCGTGGTAGCAATTGGACAAGGCATGGAGGCGCTGACAGACGGTGTATGTGCGTCGACTACCCACCGGGTACTGAGTCCACGCAAAGGGGAAGGAGCGCGCTACTCGGTGCCGTTCTTCCAAGGCGTGAGTTACGACGCCCAATTCGAGGCAATGGATGTTCCCGACGAAGTTCTCCGGCTGCGGGACGAGGCACGCAAGGCGCGCAAGGACGATGTCGAGTTCACGTTTGTAAAGGGCCGATGGGGTCATCTAGGTGAAGCGACGCTCATGAACAGGGTCAAAAGCCATCCAGACGTCGGCGAGCGCTGGTATCCTGAGCTACTGCAGCAGATTCGCGCCCAGCAGGCGGCAGTTGTTGCAGCGTCGTAAGACGACAGGAATTGATTTCATCATCTTGTTGCCATGGCCATCGCCGCTTTGGTTAGAATCAGCCGTAGTTGCATGCAAACCAAACTTTTGTCGCGCGCCCTTCCATTGCACAGTAGTGTCGAACGCCCTTCGGATGGCGTGCACGCAGGCGGAAAGGTCCTCCGCATGACGATGCACGCGCGTTGACGCGTCGCATCGGCATGCAGCAGGACTCGATGATGCGGTGAGCAAATGCGGTAGGGTTACCAGTTTGTTGCAATGGTGCCTGCGAGCGAGCCGCTTCAGCTTCCTCAAATGCTTGGCCACATGGAAAAAATGCCAGGAACCATGTCCTCGGAAGCGGCGGGTAGGCGCTCGGACCGCGCATGAAGCTCACGAGGATTTTCTGGTGGCCTCGGCACTTCGGCGGCGGTCAGAAAATGGATGGACGGTCGCTGGTGGTGGCGGCTGCATGCAACCGCATGGCCGCCATGAATCCATGATGAGGTTGGGAGGAGCTATTTGCAGCGCGAGCGGCCCTCAGTCGTTCGTGGGGGCGTTGGCTCTGCACGTTTGGGCCGAATTGATATTTGGCTTGTTTCAGCGGCTGCTTTAGGCGCATCCGAGCGCGTGTTGAAATTGCCGCTTGTGCTCATGTGCTCGGGTCGGCAAAAGTGGAGTTCGATCTCGGGAGATTTTGGAGGCACGCCCAGCAGTTTAAGATTTGAGTGTCCAAAAAGAGCCTGAGGCGGTGCGGCAGGAGCGTATCGACCCAGTTTCCCACGAGGCAAGCTAAGCTATAGGCAAGGGTCCATAGAATATTCTACCGCGTGTGCTCAATGCTTCCAAGGTCGCCGTCCTGAAGTCATCGTTCCTGGCACCGTTGCGAGACCAAATCCGGAGCTTGATGCCGCAAAGCTTGGTGATCAATGGAGCCATAGTCGCAAGATGGGTCCTTTTGGGTCGCATTGCCGTGCAATTCCTCCATGTATTTGCATCAGGAGTGGGACTCGAGGGGCACTGGTCCAAGTATGAGAAAATCAAATGTCCATTATCGTATTACGCGTTGAGTAGTCGTTATGTGTACAAAGGCAGTTTCCTGCCATGGCGAGCCTCTGATGCATATATGCATGAGGCCGAATACAGGACTATCCTGTTGCTGGCTCGACGGGGTATCCTATTCTTCAATTACAATGGCCACCCCCAACACCACGCCTGACGATTTCCTGACATTATGAGAATCGTCCAAGTGGGCTGGGGGGCATTCCAAGCTCTCGCGGCTGGCCAATAACGCAGGGTGTGCAGCTGGAACTTCGCAGCCTGAGCCTGAATCATGAGAATGAATCTCTAAAAGCACACAATGCCTGCGATGCAAAGAGCATTCGTGTCAAGTGCTCAATGCTCCACCTTCATGTTCGGCTGCATATGATACACGATATGCTGTCCCTGCTCATTCATCATCTGAGGCTGAGCATGTGGAGCATGTGCCATCATGGTCATCTCGCCGGAGTGAGTGACTTGCGGAGCGTAATTCTGGTGTGGACCGCTCGGGTAAGAAGTGTACGTCGCTGGTGCGTGCAGTTGTGGCTGCGGGTGCGAAGGCTGGTGATTCATTGGAACGCTCATGTGTCGCTGGTACTCTGATGGATGGGGCGAAGCATGGGAGGTGGGCGTACCGTAGCCGGACATGGCCATTGGTTGAGAAGTGACGAGTGATGGGTTCTCCAGTGGGTAGGACATGGCCCGCGCGTTACTCTCCATTCCGTACGAATTTGGGTAGGACATGCCCGAGGATTCGACTGCATGGATCGAAGGGTCCTGGACAGGGATCGAGACGGGGTGCTGCTGTGGGTGATTCGTAGGGTGAGGGCTCCAGCGTACCGAATCCTGATGAGGAGGCTGTACATCCCCCATAGATGGATGCTCGACATGCGGCGAAGAGACGTGGTGGCCATACGCATGTTGCTGCTGCGCCTGCCAATGTGCTGGCTGCGAAACGGGGGTAGACATCTCCGGGACGGAATGCACGCTTCGGGCCGTGCCTGTGGAAGACCTCCGAGCATGACTGAGCATTTGGACACGATCACTGGGAGATGGTGCGCCTGCGATCTTGTTAGTCTCTTCGCCCTCCAAGTGCACGATTTCTGGTCGTATCCAGCGACCCGCAGTCTCGACCGGGGCGGCCGTTACAGATGCTGCAAGTCGACCAAAATGGAAGCGGGAGGATTGCACCAAAACTGTTCGCACCGTAGAAGCGGGTGCAGCGGGAGAGTGAGGCAAAGAAGCAAAGTGTGCATTTCGCCAACAGCTGGAACAGCTGATCCAAGCTCTGAAACCATGAAATTCATCACATACCTGTGCCATGCTCAGGAACCGCCAAAGCTGAGACCGCATGTCCCAATCGCGCGCGGAGGACAGCATTTTCTTGCTCTAGCTCTTCATTTCTTCGCATAAGGTCCATCATTCTTGAGGATGCTCCGCTGTCAAGCTGAGCAGTGAGGTCGCGGACTTGACGTTCCAATGTGTCGATGTGATCCTTGGTCCGCTGGCGAATCGCTCGCTGTGCTTCACGGTCATTTGCCCTTTTTCTCTCCAATTGGGCGGCTGTGAGAGTTGTGACACTGCGGGTGCCAGCTCGTGATGGCCGCTTCTTGGAGCCTGGAGTCTGCTTTCTTGACTCTGAGCCAGAGGAGTGGCCATCGTAGGGTGGTGATTTCTTGAGGCTGTCCATGTGAGGCGAGTGAAAGCTGGAGGTACTCATGTAGTCGCTCCGATAGGCGATGGGGTCTCGGTAGTGGAGTACTGAAGTCATGGAGGATCCGCGAGGGGCGGTGAGGGTAGCAGGCGTTGTGCGGGTTGCTATGTCAGCGGGGCTCCAAGCACGGGTCCAAGCGTCTTGCAATGTCGACTGTGTAGAGATGAATGAGGAGGGCAGGATCAAGGGTGGGTGAAGATGGATGCTGAAGCGAATTAATGTAGACGTGCCGCTGTGGGCAGCACAGATGTATGTTCGGAAAAGTGAAAGCGTGAGTAGGTGCGGTTAGACAGGGCGGAAATTAGACAGGTTGATAGTGAGGATACCTGGCGAGCAAAGCAAAAGCGGTGGGTTTACAAGGAACGTGCAATGCGAACAGGCGACCTATAACCTGCTACGAGGCCCTGAGGAGTAGCGTCCCTCGCTATCCATGCCTCCACCCCGGCCTAGCTGCTCTTTTGCTCAAGGGAGCCACACGCACACGTGGGTCACAGGGAATTCGTTTCATGTCTAGCTCCTCCGATGCCACGCTCAGACTTAGCGATTGCAGGGTGCTGACCTAGCGCGGCTATGATTATCAACTGGGCAAGGCCGCAAACATGCACGGCATGAAGGCCTCGCAACGGCGGAGCCTTCATGCACCCTGCATCTCGACAGGTGCTGTGGCTGTTCTGGAAAGAGACTACGAGCTCTAGGTCGTGCTAGAGCCCCCCACTTGCGAGACGGCCAAGGGAAGTTCCTGCACAACACCACCACCACGAGAACCACGACGAAACACGGACGCCTCGGGCCACCTTACCTGGCAGGCGGCTGGCGGCATCGCTCCGCTGCAATGGGAGGCAGCAGGAACATCAGCCAGGAGGGCATAGACACAGCGTGCCGGGCTGCAGCTCCTTGATGCAGCTGGCCCCTTCTGCTCAGAGCGTGCGAGGCGGCCCGTAGCGAGGACAAAAAGAGAGCCAGTCGGGCGGCGGTGACGTTTGAGGAGTGTCTGGCGCAGACCACGGCCTGAGTACTGTAGCCACAGGGTGTGACGCGGAAGCAATGGAGCGTGCATCTGCTTGCTCCACAATCCAATGGCTTTTGCCAAGTGTGAGCGAGCGTGCGAGCGCACGTGGAACCCCTGTCATTGACCGGGGGCTGAAAGTTTATGTGATCCGCTGTCTGGCGTGCTGGCCACTCGTCACACTCTGCTGGCCCTGCTGGCCCTGCTGCACCAGCGAACTTGGCTAGCGGGCAGGTACACCGCAGAGAGTGATGATTGTGCGAGACCTGGCTAGTGGTAGATCATGTCATTGTCTAGGAATCCCGGATCATGTCTTCCCAGGTCGCCGAGCAAGTCTCGACAACATGCACCGCCATGCTGCAGCAGGAGTCCGTGTCGTCTCTACAGCGTACAGCCAGTGCTGTCCCTGATGCTCTGCAGCAGAGTACGCTGTGGACTGCCAAACCTGATCATCTGTCTGCTGTCGTTGGAATGTTTCATATTGTTCGACCGCTAGGTATGCACTCCATCTGTGTATCTGCCAGGTGGAGCCATTGCAGGGTGGTAGTGCCGTGCCGTCATCGCACGCACGCTGCTCGCTGCTCGCTGGCTTGTGGTGCGTCTCCCCGCCAAATGAGCTCAAGCACGGGCCCATGTCTGTGATGCGCTCCTTCAGCACGTATCGTGATCCCTTCGCCTGTGCCTGTGGCGCGAAATTGACAGAACAGCAATGGGCAACGGGCCAGGGCCGCACGAGGAGAAGTGTGTCCTGCTTCGGATGATGCCCAATGCCAGGTCGTGTCAAGTGATGTTCCCGCTCATTGCGATGGGCAACAGCGACTACTCCAACAAGAGGATCTGCCAGTCGACCCCAATGCAAATCCTCACGCTTTCGCTCAAGCGAAAGCATAACCAACAGGTCTCACCGCCCCTCCAAAAGCAGACTTGGCGAGGCCATGCGGCTAGCTCACCTCGCAGTGCTTGCAGCGAGAATAGTGTACCAAGCAGTGCTATTGTATTTTCCGCGGTGCTCGATGAGCGTTTCCAGCCACGGCAGGCCTAGCTTGGCGCTCGCATTGGCTGAAAACGAAGGCTGCGATATATTGAAGATGAACGAGGCCTCTCGTCGGCACCACTAGGCTGAAGGGCCGACTGCCGCGCGACACTTTGAGCACCAACATTCATGCGTGTTTATCGAGAGGAGTACTGGAACGAGATTTTGTTCTTCTGCAGAGTGCTGCTGATGGAACCTGATGCAAGCGGTGGGTCGGAAGAAGCAAACCTCCACGGCGCACCTTCCGCAACTATTGGGCCTGCTTTGGTTAGCAGCAACGTTATTTGACGTCTGTTGTGATGTCGCGATATGCCTGAGACGGTGACAGCGCGCCATTCGCCGAAACAAACAAACATGGCGTCCTCGTCGCCCTACTTTCGTCGGCGCCCATCCCATGCTCGCGCGACCACCGACCGCGCGTGCATCGGCCAGTACTCTGCAGGGAACACTCTTCTTACACGTAACAACCACATTCCGACACCTTCTAGCGTTTCTACCTGAACTCTATCGAGGGCCTCCGGCGTCACAGCGCTCGCCAATCTGGGTGCGACCAAGCTGCGAAAGTCCGCCAGCCGCTCTCTCGTATCCTGCGGAGGATGTGAACAGTAGCGCTATGAGTATCAGACAGAGAAGGGCCGGCGCCGACCCAACCAACATCCCTGAAACAGCAGCCATCATCACGCTGCCTGTGATTCTCCTACATGGTACGAGGTGCCTATCACTACCTGGTCAATGTGCAGTGTGCCTGGCAGGCACCGCTGCAGCCCGCCCACCACCAGTTCCATCCCGCAGTCGCCTGCGCATTTGCGCGCTCGTCACTACGCGCAGGTCCGCCTCGTGTACTGTCTCTACTCCTATTGCATCCCAGGGCCTGCACATGCCCCACTGCTGTTGTGTAACCCCTCCCGCCGTTTGCTCGAAACACTGCGCTCCGGCTCGCCTGCCTCACTCGCAGTCGACGGCTGCATGCAAGCATAGTTCACAGGGTCCATGTTTCGAGCTCCATGCCCGTCCACGGTTGCGCAACACGGACGAGCCAGTTTAGTCTTCTCTCGTGGCCAATTGTCTGTGTTCAAGCTCGGCATGGTGCACATCATCAGTGGCCATGGCGTCCTAGTATGTTGCTCGGCCACCATGTTCTCCGCCGCCATCATTTTCGGCAATATCTGGATCATGGTAGCGAGTTGAAGGGACCCTCGACCCATTGACGCCACAGGCACCCGACAGACCGTCTGAACCTTGGATCGCTTCTTCCGCCTGACGCCTGACCCCCCGGCGTTCAGCCGCTGGCCCAGAAAGCCAGAACCCAGGAATCTGCCCGCCGCCGCACTCGGACCACCTCTCTACGAAGAAGCTAGTATCCGGTGATGCCCCGCCCAACGAGTGCACAATGCGACCAGGAGTACTACAAAGCATTAAACTCATACAAACGTCTTCTGAAAAAAGTAATGGAGTACTCCAGGATACTGTATAGTGTGGAGATACTCTTGTCATATGTAAGATGTATGCTGCACGCTGGTACATGACCGGAGCGTGATGAGACGGCTTGCGCGGTGCATCACCAAATACTAGCTCCATCATATATTTGGCCAAACGCTAGTAGCGCTGTAGCCAGGGCGTTCTGAAACAACCATGACAACCTACAGAAAAGTTACACTTCGCGGGAGCTACCATGTCTGCACTCCACCATCAAAGTGTTCCACATTCGACACTTGACGTCTGCTGTCGACTCAGAGCTGTGGACCTTCTCTCCGCTTCATGAGTATGGCAACGTTTTGGTTTGATGAGCCACACATACTCAGCGTCATCAGTACCGCATGTCGTCACATATCAGCGAAAATTATAAGGGTACCGGATAATCTATGAAATTGTTTATTCCGTTTCTTCATAGGCTGTATAACAGATTGTAGAACAACAGGAAGCCGTACGATTTGTCCTACAATCCAGGCAAGACGACCTGTCGAAGCCTGCCCGCCCCTCTCCCTTTTGCTCGTATGCGCCAACATGCGGTAGATTTTGTGGTTCAGAAGCACGGGCTCAGGCAAATCGGTTTCGCTATCCGCGCACACAGAAAACTGGGCTTCTGCCGAATACCACGTGCTGCTCACAGCTGCTTGCCTTAATACTGCGCTGCGCAGTCGCGGTGCAAATATCTGTTCCAAGCCTAGGCTGCTGCACGATCCGGAATTCTGGTCATCGCGTAGACATTGGGGAGCCAAACGCTTGCTCACCGACTCGGCAGAGCCTGCATTCGCCTTCCAAATTTCAGCCGCACACTCTCCGCACAGCCGATCGCCGCCAAAGCGATCGGTGTGGTGGTATCCGCACGTGCACGTCCGCAACAAGGGCGCGTCCACATTTCGTAGTTGACGATCGGGTTCATTGTTGCGATATCTATTGCTAAAGCCTATCACTCGTCCTTGCCTGGTCCTGGCGCATGCTCCGAGCACCTCGAGAATAGCGACGCCAGCGAATCAATAACTCGCCAGCACATGATGACGCCTTGTACACGCCAGCACCACTGCAAGGACGGACACTGGAATCTCTGCTAGAAGGCCATTTCGGGCATTCTCTGCAACTCATCTCCGCATTGTAGTATCGTCGAACGCCACCATCCGCGACAGACGGAACTAGCCACTACCTCACTCCTTTTTGATGTACTTGTCGAAGATCTTGGAGATCTCATATGCGCTCTTCTTCGGATAGCGTTTCTGACCACCCTTGTAGTCCACATAGCACACGCCGAAACGCGTCGTGTAACCCTCCGCCCATTCGAAGTTACTATAAAATATATGTCAGTGATAATAGCCCATCAAATATTATGCGTTCTATATGCGTTCAGTGCTGGAAACGTCCGCGGAGCCGTCTGACATGCACTCGGTCCTACTCGGGCGGACGGCACGAATCCTGATACAAGACAGGTATCCGCTGATTGACAAAGGTGGGGATGTAGAAGGGAACGGTTCTAACGTACTCCATAAGGCTCCATGCTGAGTAACCCCTAACATCGACACCGTCAATGGTATGGGCATCAGCCAAGGCGCCAATGTATCCTCTGAAGTATTCGCAGCGGAACTCGTCGTCGAGCAGCTGCTCGAGCGGCAGGTCATTTTCACCCTTCAAACTCGTTCCGTTCTCGGTCACGTAGAACGTTGGACCGCCATAGCGATCACTAAGCCACTTGATCAGCTTCCTGAAACCGAGTGGATTTGGATGAAGCCAGAATGATTCTGTTTCTGGACCAATCCATTCGCCCTTCTTGTTCTGGTATAAGGCCTCCAAATTGCCCAGGTGGTCGTCCAATTCTGGCTCGGTGTCCTTATGCCTGATGTAATTTGCGCAGTAGTGGTTCATGCCGTAGAAGTCGTTGCTACCCTTGACAAGAGCTGACTCTTCCGCAGTGAACTCTGGCAGTCTGTCCCCGAGCTGCTTTCGCATCGAGTCTGGGTACTTGCCAAAGTAGACCGGGTCGCCGAACCAGCAGATGGCGAATTCGAGCTTGCGGTCGCACGCCTCGCGATCTTTGGGGTCTTCGGGATCCCAGGGCTCGGTCCAGTCACCTAAGCAACATCAGCACTGTTCTTTGCGACTTCGCAGCTGATGTCAACTTTGGGTTGCCCCTGCATAGGCTGAGGCAGGATGTGGAACCTTTGCAGGGGGCGGCCACGAGTAACACGTGGAGTTCGCTTACCGTTGAGCGTTATTCCTATCTGGCCTCCATCCTTGGCCTTGAAGTCTTCACGGTAAGCCTTGACTGCCGCACCATGTGCAATCAGAAGCGCGTGGCCGACTATCCACGGCTCTCTACTCGTGTCGCCTTCGGGACTCTTGCTCCGATCACTGCAACGGCCGGGAGCAAATAGCCCAGTGCCGTATCCGAGTATGGAGCTGCACCACGGCTCGTTGAAGGTAATCCAATATTTGACCTTTGAGCCGAAGGCCTTGAAACACACCCTGGAGTAATGCTCAAAGTCCTTGACAAACTCGTCCTTGTTCAACATGCCCTTGTACCGCTTGTGCAGGTTATCTGGAAGGTCCCAATGGAAAAGCGTAACCATCGGCTCGATGCCTGCCTCAATGAGGTCGTCCACAAATTTGACGTAATGTTGGAGGCCTTTCTCGTTGACAGGATCATTGCGTCCACCGAGCGGGATGATGCGGGACCACGAGAGCGAGAAGCGATATGATTTCGCGCCTAATTTCTTCAACAGCTCAATGTCTTCGGCAGTGCGGTTGTAAGAGTCACAGGCTACTTCGCCCGATTCTCCACCAGCAATCTTGCCTGGAATGCGACAGAAGGTGTCCCAGATAGAGTCAGCCCGCCCATCTGCCTGCGGCGCACCTTCAATCTGGTAACTGTAGTCTCGGTATCAGCATGTGACGGGCTACAGTCCCGGTAAACTCCACAGCGGGGTTGCGTTTTGTAAGAAGAGCTCGAGTAACGAACCTTGCTGTCGCGAAACCCCACAAGAAACCTTTTGGTAGCTTTGATTGTGACATACTGGCCGTGAAACAAGGCACAGATTGCCGAACTGATAATGGTAAATTGAAGGAAGAGTGTAGCAGCGCGGAAAGTATACCTCATATACCGGGTCTGCTGTGTTGGCTGCGGGGAGCTTCCCGTCATAACCGTCTCTACGCGTCGACAAGACTTTAAGAGACGCGCAGTAAGCTCCGCGAGGCAACTCCGGGGGCTGTTCTTTTCCCACGTGTGCCCAAGGGGCGGTGGCATAACTCTTCGAGTCTATTGAGTGGCTCTCCCCACGTCAACTCCGCTCACACTCCCAATTACCTCACATTCTACACTGATCGCACATGACGATGCTGCGCCTTCGCGGCTGTTCTGCCAGCCAGGGTCTACGATGATGGAGGCGGTCAATGGAGTGACGGCCCGTCGATTCAGCCTGCGCTTTATCCTGCCTTGCATATGGCGGAGCAGCTTGTTGGGCGGCGTCGGGCTTCGGCCATATACAAGTAGGATGGGGGACAGCGAGGTACAAGCAAGAGTAGGCGAGTTTTCTCAAAATGACAGTATCCGTCAAGTACAGTATACTACGCAACGAATAACATCAACTTCAATTGAGAATGTCGGAATCAACAAACAGACTTCAAAGGGTCCAGATCGGAACGTTCTGCTTTGGGTAATTCGAAGCTTCAGCGGAGATGCGGGGCGACCGCTTACGAAATGCACCAAACTTCATTCAGAAAAGTTTCCGCTTGTGACACCGTTGACGCGATCAGCTCCATCATGAAAGCGAGAGAAACGAGAGAATCTGTGTCGGAACACAACATCTTACCATCAAGTGAACGGCGGAAAGCTGCGTATATAATGCGCCGGTTGTCATGAGGACAGAAGCCATGCTGAAGTGTATCGCCCAACCAGCATGCAACTGCTAAACACGCCCGCCGCAATGCTATCCGCACTTCGAACTATCCGATCGCGAACATCATCGAGGTGCGCGTCAAACATCCGCACGGCAGCCACGCAGGCGCAAAAGCGTGCTGGAGACATCTCGGATGCGTTTGCTTCACTTTCTGGACAGGACTTCAAGCCGCTGACTCCCCGGTATGCTGACCTCAAGAGTCGCCTGGTCAAGGGATACGAGAGCGAAGTTCGAGAGTCTTGGGAGCGTCTGCTTGGCGATCTACGCGAAGAGATTCCATATATCATCGAGCTTGGCTCGAAGGTCATTCCCAAAATCGCTTTCAAGGATATTGACAATGCGCCCGAGACATTCAACAACGAATTGAGGAAACGAGGCGTGTCTGTCATAAGGCAGGTAGTGCCGGAACAAGAAGCTCTGCAATGGAAGGAGGACTTGAGGGAGTATATTCGCCAGAATCCTCAGACGAAAGGTATGTAATAAACAATATCGAAAGCATTCTCTTGGCTAACGATTGAATAAGCTTTTCCTGCAGATAACCCTCAGGTCTTTGAGCTATATTGGTCAAAGACCCAACTCCTTGCTCGCGGCAACCCTAATCTCCTCAAAACACATCGCTTTCTCATGTCCTACTGGCACAGCCTGAACCCACATACACCATTATCGACGAAACATCCGATCAGCTATGCTGACCGTTTACGTATGCGCCTGCCGGGCGACGCGAAGTTTGCTCTTGGACCACATGTAGATGGAGGCAGCGTAGAGCGCTGGGACGAAGAAGGATACGGTCTCGGCAAGGTATACGATGCTATCTGGAAAGGAAAATGGGAAGAATTCGATCCATGGGAGGCGAGCTGCCGACTGCCCGTCGTGTCCGATCTTCACCGGGGAGTAGGCGCATGTTCAGCATTCCGCATGTTCCAAGGCTGGATGTCGCTGAGCAACACGAAGCCATTCGAAGGCACATTACTTGTTAACCCCCTCCTCGCGAAAGCAACCGCGTATTACCTTCTCCGACCATTCTTCTCGCCTAAGCGTGGAGTCGACCCTGGCGCGCAAACTGCATCAGAAGCCATCACAAACTCGGACGACTTCCTCGCATCCGACAACTGGCAAATGGACACCACACAGAATTCTTGGGTCCAAGGCGCTACCCCTGGCCATGGCCAGGAACTCTCCCACCTCCTCCATCCCCACCTCAACCTCCAAAAATCAATGATCCACATGCCCGAAGTCCGTCCAGGAGACTACGTCGCCTGGCACTGCGACACCATCCACGCCGTCGACAAAACACACGCAGGTACATCCGATTCAAGCGTACTGTATATTCCTGCATGTCCAATGACAGAGGACAATGCGAAATACCTCGTCCGTCAGCGCGAAAAGTTCATCAATGGCACCCCCAGCCCGGACTTTGGAGGAGGCGTCGGGGAAGCTGAACATGCGGGACGTATTTTGCCTGAGGATATGCCGGGTCTGGTGGGAGAGGAGGCGTGTAGGGCTATGGGGCTTGCGGAGTGGGACAGTGGGGAGAAGAATCTGAGTCCAGGGGAGAAGGTCATTTTGGACCGGGCGAATAAGATTTTGGGGTTTTATGAGTAACCGAGTTGGACTGTGGCGGCTTATTAACTGTAATTTGGACTAGTTCATTGATTGAGATTCGGTTCTTTGGGTTCCTTTTTTTTTGGTCTATCATCTTTTCGTCTTCGTCAAGTTCCATGCTGGTCTTTTCAGTCACACAATCTTTTTGTTGAAGGTTACTGATTAAACAAAATGATTTGAAAGGAGGGAGAAGAATTCTCCTTGTATACTATATACGAAGTGGGTTAATTCACATGCTACACTTAAATACTTCCAACGCACATCAGCAAGAAATCTCCTTCGTCAACACAAAACTTGCTCGTCGCGTGAACCTCTGTTCATGCTGTTTCACTGTGTCGTTTTATGCGAAATGATAGCCAGCTATTCTCACCACCACGGAGATCATAGTGTGAGCTTTCGTTGGTGACGATGTACGCGAAGGAGGAACACGCTCCTGATGCGGGTATTCGATGCCCAGAGCTCTGAAAGGATGGTCACGATGGGAAAATTGAGACTGTTTCCAAGTAATCAGGGCCGCCTCCATGAGGGAGGGAGGGATTCAGTCGAGCAATACAATATGCTGTGGCATGGTTGCACGTTGGAACGATATTGCTGGGAAGCTCCGTCTGCAGCTGGCATCGACGATTCTACCATGATCATGTATCTGTATCTCAAGTGGGTGGTTATTTAAGAATGTGGATGTGTCTGGGACCTGAAGCCGGGCCGATGGATGAGATCGGTACATGTGAAGTGGGAGAAGAATCTCACCATTCTTTGGTGAATGTACATAGCTACTGTCACAACTTATTCCTGTACCGCAAGAAGCAGGACCGATACTCTCTAGCTAGTATTGACATACCGACAAAAGTGGTATTTGTAAACTTCAGTGTAACTCTTCGAGGCTTATCTGCGTTTCTTTCACTTCACGAGCTTCTAGCAAGCTTGGACTGCTTGGCGGTCACGTTATCCAGCCTGTAGCCTAAGCAATTATATAATTTCAATTACCGCCACGCTCGGTTGTGTCACGCACCCAATACCCATCACTCCCACCACTTTCGTAATGAGACCAAGCAACTCGACTATGACTCCTACAATAAACGCCGGGGTATCGGCCGCAGCTGATCCCGACGCGCCATCGTTTCTCAACTTGCCCGCCGAGATCAGGAATCAAATATATGCGCTCCTCTTCATTCGCGAAGATGACCTACAACTTCCTGAAGTTGCTGATGGTAGTATCGCGCTTGTACGACGCTCACCAGCAGACGATACCATAGAAACCGAATACTTCCAGAAGATGCGGATCAGGCACGTCATATTCGACGCGGGCCCGGACCCAACCTTGCCTAGACCACATCGAATACAACAGGATGGTGTGCATCTGCTCCGGGCATGTCGACAAGTTCACGGCGAAGCGACGCCGATCTTATATTCGAACACCTTTTTGCTTCATGCGAGACGAAACTGCTACTACGATAGGACAGGACAGCACTTCAATGCAGCATCTGCTGCTTGGTTGAGCCAGATTGGGCAATGCAGCGGCTTTGTGCAAAAGCTCATCATTGATCTCGGAAACATTGCTCCTTTGAACTGTTCTTGTGGAGGACGAGATTCTCCCGAGACATTCCGGAAACAAGATCATCATATTCGCATCGGGGGCCTCGTGAGCGCCATCTGGTCGAGCCGCTCGGATATGAGAGTCTCCTTTGTCAATTCCGGACCCATTCCCAGCATTTGCATGTGCATGCCTGACCAGCGCTTCGGTAGTCTCTCACCAGATCTCGACACCCATCGCCTGAGTCAGGTCGTTCAGCAGATACTTCAGGACGATTTGGGAATGAAGAAATTCAGAAGAGCTATCGGGGAGATTGGTATCTCACCGAATGGCCTTTATGGTGTCTTTGTGTTCAAGACGACAGACTGGCAGAAGCGCCAGATTGAGTTGTACAGCCCGTCTAGCCTCTTCGGTATTAACCCCTTCTATGAAAACGCCAGGTTCTTTGAAGCTACTGATAGTGGCGCGATCCGCTTCTGCAACAGTCAAGCAGCAAAGAAGCCAAAGACCGTGCTTGGATTTCCTTCGAGAGTGTTCGATACGATCCTACAATACACCTTGGACTCGGTCGCGAGCTATGACATCGACCTCGACTCATTCATCGACTTCAGGAGGTTGTGTGGTATTCTGTATGTTAATTGTGATCTGCATCGCGGAGCGCTTAACGGCTTTCTCCTCAATCACAACTTCAAAATCTCTATGACGGCAGATACCACCGGGAACTCTGACATGAGCAAGCTCAGACGCCTACTTAACTTTTCCATCAAGTGGTTCGTACAATTTGATCCATACAGGGCTGAGTATGCTCCGTTCGGAGTCACAGTGGACTTCTCTATCGACCTGCATGTTCGCAACGGCATGCAAGCAGTATCTTCCTCACCCAATGGTCCTCGATTCGACATGATGCAGTTGCTAATCGCAACTTTCGAGGCCAAAGCCTGCCGCCTCATCACCGTCCACTTCCACGACTACGATGGACAGGTCAAACGTAGTACGATCTCCATTCTGGCACTGCGCCAGCTGGCGGTACCAGTGTTGCGAAAGTATGTGCGCGACGAACACGCAGAGGACCCCGGAGTCTTGTGTCCCGAGTTATGGATGGACATCCAGGGTGTGATTGATGTTGTATTCACCGGCTCTGTGGTGCTCGGAGACCGCCAAGATCCAGCCAAAGAATTCAGAACATTATGGAGCGCGTGGAAGACTGGGTATACGGGCGAAAAGGTGCCGCCTGTTCCTGAGACTGGTGGCCTGGCGAGGAGCATGTATCTGTATCTCGAGTGGATTACTGCGTAGGAAGCGAAATGATGTTCAAGATCAGGATGATCTCCAAGAGACGAGTATGCTGAGTCGTCGGGAATCTAGCAAGCATTCAGTGAAGGTACTACCTGGATAGGTTTCTGTTAATGAGGCACATGAATCCCTTGGAGCAGACAGACATGGCCGCTTGAAGAGAAGGGAAGTTTGATGAACTGTCTGCATACTTTCACAAAAGACGCGCCACAACAGGTACCTTCAGTTGATGAGAAGTGATTCCGATATACGCGTGGTCGAAGTTTTCACTCGAGAACGCGTTTTGCGTGACTGTATCTTGAACTTGCTCATATAATCAACACTCAAAACGTACAGTCTCTCTCTTGCCTTCAAAAACGATGCGGTGTAGCGATTGAATGTCTTGATATATCCTTTCACTTTAGATGTACTAGTTTGGACCCTGCTCTTGGCGGTCACGTTACACTGCAGATGCCCCACTGCTCCTGCTGAAACTTGTGCCGCGACGCTCACCTACTCACCTCCAGTCTCTTCCCTCAATTATCAGAGCAACGCCTCTATGGCTACGCCACACTTCATCACGTCGGGGCTGACAGACCCCAATGCGCATTCGTTCCTCAGCCTACCAGCGGAGATCCGAAATCGAATCTACGACAGTTTGCTTATGGGGCATGGCACGATGCAGCTTGAGCAATTCGACGACGGTCGCGTTGCCCGCGTGCGTCGCACTGCAGACGACGACGCAAATTACAATGCTATGATGAACAGCGGGCAAGAACCACCGAGGCCAGGAAGGGCTGGGAATGCTCCGTGTATGCCGTCAAGTTCACTACGAAGCTGCGTCGATGCTATACGCCGATGCATTCCTCCATGCGCGACGCGACGGATACTACGTTGCTACGGGTGTCTTTTTCAATTCAGCTGTCGCGAAATGGCTGCGACAGATCGGACAACACAGCAGCTTCGTGCGAAACCTTGTCATCGATATTGCGGTTGTTGCATCCGCTCGTTGTGGCTGCTTGGGCTCTGAGCCACAAGCTACATTCCGCCGAAGCGATGGCTACATTCATTGCATGGCGCTTGTTGACGCTTTGTGGGCGGCCGATGGTGCGATGACCATCTCATTTCTCAAGTCAGGACCCATCCCGACTTACTGCAGTGCGGCACCACATCATAATCTGGTTGCTGTGAACTCAGCCTGTGATCCTGAAAGACTTGAGAGGACGCTTCAACGTTTAGGTCAAGACAGGCTGGGTCTAAAGCGGATTCGAAAGATTATTGGCGACATCGGTGTCAAGCCAGATGGATCTGGCGGGATCATTGTGTTGCAAACAACAGACTGGCAAATTCGTGGACTGAAACATGAGCTATGCTGGTCCCGCTACGAAGAAATCAACTTCCTCACGGGTGCCACCATTTTCGAGACCACCCATAACGCCCTCTGCTTCTCATCTGGAAGCTCACCGAGCAGGTCCAACAATTTGTTTGAACTTACAGAAATTCTGCTCAACATGGTCCTGTCTCACACACTTCCGACAGATACAAATCACGAGATCGATCTTGACACTTCGACTGACTTCAGGACTCTACGTGGGATCTTACACGTGAACCGTTCAATGTATATGAGTCCCTTTCGACATTTTCTCCAGCACAGGACCTTCAACATATTCATGATTACGCCAAGCACACGCGCAGACTTGCATCTCAACAAGCTGAGATGACTGCTGGATACCGAGGTGAGATGGCTCAAGCAAGGCATTCTGATCGAGCGCGATA
>AJMS01010328.1:0-22542 GCA_000263175.2 Phaeosphaeriaceae sp. UM 1110
GGTGCAGGTTTGGGGCGTGGAACAGGCGCAATGGCAGTCGCGACAAAAGGATGAAGACACAGCACAGCTTGACCTGAGGTAGTGCTAGCTTTAGGGCCGCCGGAGAGATGGGACAAGGCTCGCGAGAACGGTTACCGCACGCGCCGCACAAACCGGCACATTATCCACCAACACCGACCTCGGTAAAATGACGTGGGCTAAGATTTTCATGCGAAGCACAACGCGAAACTGCGTGTCGGTCTGATTGATTGGGAGATGGTATCACTATATACGATGTTGCTTCAAGCGGAGATAGATGCCATTTCTCTGCTTCACCCGCCACAAATTGAGCCACAATATGCATCACTAAAACTGCTCCGCCAACACCTTCTTCAGCCCCTTGATCTCTCCCTCGTACTGCTCCACCTTCGTCTGACTTGCCATCAGCTTCGCCAAAAGATACTGCACCCGACCTGCTGTCTGCGCCGGCTGGTTCTTCAGCTTGCTCAGCAACAGCAGTTCGTTTTCGCACTTGTCGATGGTCGCATTCTCCACCTTGGTCAGGTTGGTGAGGATGGCGAGGTCGAGATGGCTCTTGAGCACCTTATCCTCGGTCAAGCGCTTGAAGGCTGGGTGGTAGACAGGCTTCCCCGCCCTGATGGTCGAGGGACGGCCATTGGGTCCAGAAATGATGGAAATAAGCTCAGCCTGCTCCAGTGCACGGAGTGCCGAGTCGCCACCTGTCTTGAGAATGTCGTCTAACAGGATCTCGTTGTAGCGGAGACTCTCTTTCTTTGCGAGCTCCTTGATCAACATCCACGCTTGCTCAGCACTCCAGTGACGTTTGCTGCCATCATCCTCAGTACCAAAAATGTACATCTTCAGAATCTCCGACGCGGATTGGTCGATGATCTCGTTGACTGCCTTGGTTGGCGTTTCTCCCGTCTTGATTCTTCTTGCCAAAAATTCAAGATCAGTGAGGCGGCCGCCAAGCAAATCAATACAAGCGTCCAGCTCGCCGAGATCTGTTCGATGCTGCGAGGGTAGCTTCTTTTCTGACCCGTCCCTTGGCGCTGGGGCGTCCTCGACATCAGCATCGAGGTGTGTGATCACAAATTTCTTCGCTACGTCCGGACTACAGTCGGAGAGCGAGATCTGGCGGAAGACTCTATCGGGAAGAGCCTTGGAGAGCGACTTGGTGAATGCAACATCGTTGGTGAGGAAGATGACATGTGCTACGTTGGTGGTGGTCAATCGAGCAGCCCTGGGTCAATCAGCAAGTGTCAGATGTTTTGATGTATTCGACTCACCACTCAGCAAGTTTGTCGTAGAAGATGCCGCCCTCTTGACTCTTGTGGAGAAAGTTGTCAATGACAACAATTGGTCTGCGTTCCGGATGTGCCTCGAGCCAATCGTCGTCAGCGAGGTGCGAGTCTTTGTCATCCTTGTGTCGGTGATCAAGAGCAATTTGCTTGAGAGCAGTAGTCGTCGTGTTCCATATCTTGTTGAGTTGCGTCTCTTGGGTCTCGGAGAAGCCGGTCTTAACACCAGTCGCACCCTGCGCAGCCATGTCGATCATGCCGCTGATACTGTTCATCCAACTAAACACAGGCTTGTAGCCGACCGCAGCCGCAGCAGCGCTGATAGTGGGACTGTCGCCACGAGCTTCCTGGATTGGCTTGCAGTCGATGATGAGCTTGAGCTTCTTGTCTTGGAGGGCTTGGTCAACGACGAGTTCCTTCTTGCCCGAACCACGCGGTCCCTGGACAATTATAAAGGTATCGGCGGTCTCCATGAGCCAAGTCTGGATCTGCTCGATATTGCCTTTGCGGTCGTCCCAGATGGCATCATACGAATCATCGTCATCACGTCTCTTGCCCCGAATGATGTTCGTCGCATAGCCCTTGATCCACTGGTACCACTTGTTGTCTTCGATGTGCAGTGTTCTTGTGATATGAGCCTTGACGAAGAATGTGCGGATACTGTTACGTTGTCAGCGGGGGTTTTGACATGAGCTCGCCGCAACTTACGGATCAAAGACGATAGCGACCGTACCAGCGATGATAGCTGCAATGATCGGAATAATGATCCTGGGATGATTGACGATCCAGTCTCGGATGTAGCGTGGCTTGATCTTTTGCTCGTACTTCAGCCGCAGGATCGTCCCCTTCTTCCCGCCCCCTTCAGCTTCCGATACCATAAAGCCGTGCATACAATTCCTTGCCATAATAGCTCTTCCAAGAGTGGAGTAGTCGAGATATGCGAATCTCGGAAGCACTTTGGAGTCTGACTCCTGCATGACAATGTCGCTCAGCTTGCCATACGGTCTGAAGTATTGGAACAGCTGCTCCTGGCTCAATTCCACAGCTTCGGTGACTGGCGCACCAGGCTCGCCAGGAATGAACTCGACTCTCAACCGTGGTGCTGGAAGTCGCATCATGTCCTCTACCCAGGGTTTGCCTTTGACGGCTCTCGCACGCATCCTTCGCCAGGGACTCCACCAAGGCTTAACAGGCTCATCTCTTAGGTACTGTTGCAGTTTCTCTTCAATCTCAGATAGTGGCGTGCTGCCATCATGCGTGAACTTGACGAAAGCACCGCCCTCCCTCATGCGAGGCAGTATCTCGGTATCTTGAATCGGTAAGCTTCGCTTAGCTTTCGCACGTTCAATTACAGTTTTCGGGTCAGTGCCAGACATGGACGGGCTGACAAGTCTGTCCAAGATGCCCGGCATGGGCAATCCAAGCACTTTTCGTATTTGGATGGGGAAGACATTATTGAAGAAGAGAATGCCTTCGTTTGGCCCAGCGCTGATGTGACCAGTCTTGTCTTCGCCTGCTTGTAGAGACGCATACCGACCAGCGACTATCCATGGTCTTGGAGAACCTACCCTACAGACCTCTATCCGTGACTGCAGTATGAGTGGTGTGGGCCTAATAACATGTCAGCACTCATGGGATGATCTGCAGCAGGGAAAGCTTCTTTCACCAACCTTGTCACACGCGACAGTGGACGCCGACTGGCCTGATGCCAACTTGACCGTGGTATCATAGCTGTTCAATCACTGTTACCGGTTCATATCGAATGTGGTGTGCCTAACAGCTGTGCACTGCCCGATTGCTGAGAGCGTGTTTGATCTGGAATCGCGAACGCTGACGTCACTAGCGTCTTTCCTTGGCACGGGCATTCGACTCGGGTTGGGACTGATTTGACACTGCGAACAGTGATTAGGGGAATATATTGTCACGATTGCATGGAATTAACAGGTTTTCATAACACATTGATTTGCTATTTACACAAATTGGGTTGAAATCATGCTAAAGATAGTACACTGCAAATGCCACCCAGATGACTCCCGAACTGAAAGAGGTATCTTGCAGGTGAAAACGAGAGGAAATGCGAAAAAATCATGCAATATGCAAACTCCATCCGAGATCATGTACTCGTGTCCCAATATACAGCGCCCTTTTCCTCCTCTTGAACAATTTGTCGTTACACCGTTCTACTCATAACATAACTCTAAGCAGCGACAGGAGCGGCACCTGTGCCGTGAAGCTGAAGTGGCGAGGCCTTGACGATACCACCAGTGACAGGCAGCTGAGTGGCCTGGCCAGTGAGGAAAGAGTCGACATCGCGAGCACACTGGCGGCCCTCGTTGATACCCCAGACGATGAGGGACTGACCACGACGACAGTCACCAGCAGCGAAGACACCGGGAAGGTTGGTGTTGTACTTGCCAGCAGGAGTCTTGATGTTCTTGCGAGGATCAAGCTCGATCACGTCGTTCATGACACGCTGCTCAGGGCCAAGGAAACCCATGGAGAGCAGGACGAGATCGGCAGGGAAGAACTGCTCGCTGCCCTCAACGTGCTTCATGTCCCAGCCACCAGAGGCAGACTTGGTCCACTCAACACGGACAGTGTTGATGCCCTTGACATTGCCGTTGCCATCGTCGACGAAGTCCTTGGACATCACGCAGTACTCGCGAGGGTCCTTGCCCATGTGGGTTTTGACTTCGTTGTGTCCGTAGTCCGTTCGGAAGATACGGGGCCACTGTGGCCATGGGTTGTCACGGGCACGCTCTGGCGGAGGTTGAGGCAGAAGCTCGAAATTGACGACAGACTTGGCACCGTGGCGGACGGAAGTACCAATGCAGTCGTTACCAGTATCACCACCACCAATGACAACGACGTGCTTGTCCTTGGCGGAAATGTACGAGTTGTCGGCAAGCTCAGAGTCGAGGAGCGACTTAGTGTTCTTGTGGAGGAACTGCATGGCGTAGTGAATACCGTCAAGGTTGCGGTTGGGAATTGGCAAGTCACGGGCAACAGTTGCTCCAGTAGCGAAGACAACAGCGTCGAACTCGCCGCGCAGGGAGTCGAGGCTGACCTGACCCTCCTCACCAACAGTGACACCAGTCTTGAAAGTGATGCCTTCGGAGGCAAGGAAGTCAACACGGCGCTGAACAACCTTCTTGTCAAGCTTCATGTTGGGGATACCGTACATGAGCAGACCACCGACACGATCAGCACGCTCGTAAACGGTGACAGTGTGGCCTGCCTTGTTTAGCTGATCGGCACAAGCAAGACCAGCAGGACCAGAGCCGATGATGGCGACGGTCTTGCCAGAGCGGTTCTGAGGAGGCGATGGAACCATCCAGCCCATCTCGAAGCCACGGTCGATGATAGCGCATTCGATCGACTTGATACCGACGGGGTCCTCGTTGATGCCAAGAACGCAGGCACCCTCGCAAGGAGCAGGGCAGACACGTCCAGTGAACTCAGGGAAGTTGTTGGTCATAAGCAGCCTGTTAAGGGCGTCACGCCATTGTCCCTGGTGAGATTGTTAGCTTGTGGTCATAGTCGTTGGTGGAGAATGCAAGCGTCGTGGAACTGTAGGACAGCCACGCAATAATACCTCCTGGAGCATACATACCTGGAAAACCAACTCGTTCCACTTGGGAATAATGTTCGAAATTGGACAGCCAGTGTCAGACTGACAGAATGGCACACCACAGTCCATACAACGAGCAGACTGGTACTTGAGCTCGTCCTCGTTCAGACGCTGCGAAAGTTCGGCCCAATCGCGAGTACGGGTCTTGGGGTTGCGGTACTTCTCAGAGCGGCGCTGGTATTTCATGAAACCGCGGGTCTTGTCAAGGACGAGTGCCTTCTTTTTCTCAGCCTTGGCGTCAGTAACGCTCTCCTCGATGTCGAGAAGATCGGCCTTCTTCTTCTCCTTGGCCTCGTGCTCGTGCTCGGTCTTGCGAGAGTCTTCGTGGGCAGAGCGGACGGGGTTGCCAGGAAGGATGGGAAGCGGGTACTCGTTCTTCTTCTTCTCGGCAGCCTTGGCCTTCTCCTCCATGAGCACACGCTTGTAATCAACAGGCATGACCTTGACGAAGCGTGGAAGAGCGCGAGTAAAGTCGAGGAGAATGCGAGCGGCAAGCTCGGAGCCAGTGTAGTGGTGGTGATCCTCAATCAGGCCACGCACAAAGGCAATCTCCTCTGGTTCCTCGATGCCAGAGAGCTCAACCATCTCCTGGTTGACCTTCTGCTCGAAGTCCTGGTGGATGTCGAGAACGTACGCAATACCACCAGACATACCAGCGGCAAAGTTACGTCCAGTGGATCCGAGGACCAGGACACGACCGCCAGTCATGTACTCGCAGCCGTGGTCACCAACACCCTCAACAACGGCGGTGGCACCGGAGTTACGGACACAGAAACGCTCGGCAGCGATACCGCGGAAGAAGCAGGTACCGCTGGTGGCACCGTATAAGCACACGTTTCCGATCAGCATGTTCTCCTCGGCACGGTATACGGCGCTGCGTGGTGGGTAGATGATGAGGCGACCACCTGAGAGACCCTTGCCGACGTAGTCGTTAGAGTCACCCTCGAGCTCAAGTGTGACACCAGGTGCCAGGTAAGCACCGAAAGATTGACCAGCGGATCCACGAATGTTCACATGGATGGTGTCTTGAGGAAGGCCAGCCTCGCCGTAGCGTTTGCTGATCTGGTAGGAAAGGGTGGCACCCAAAGCACGGTCGGTGTTGACGACATCGCACTCGATGCGAGCTGGCAGACCCTTCTCAAGAGCGAGCTCGGACTCAGCAATTAGCTTGTTGTCGAGGCGGACGTGCAGGCGGTGGTCCTGCTTGCGAACATTGAATGTAGCGACACCAGGGCGGAGAGTGTGAGCTGGCGTCAAGATCAGAGACAAATCAATGTTCTCGGTCTTGGGGGTGCGGAGATCGTCACGGATGCGAAGGACTTCGCAGTGGCCGACCATGTCGTTGATCGTGCGGAAGCCGAGCTTGGCCATGATCGCACGGAGCTCATTGGCGATGTAGTAGAAGAAGTTGATGACGTGCTCGGGTGTACCGGCGAACTTCTTCCTCAGCTCAGGGTCCTGGGTGGCAATACCGACAGGGCAGGTGTTCACTAGAAGTACGAGTTAGTAAGTTTGTTAAGGAACAGGCGATGTATCCTGCTGTAGCAAGTATATATACAAATGAGAGAAGTGAACGCAGATTGTCCATCGAGAAGTCCTTCAGAGCCGCAAATTCTATTTCCGCAACCCCGATGAGATTTTGTAGCCAGCTCGATGAGGTCTGGCCACACTCTCGACAGACCGTCTGATCTTTGGAGAGAAGAAAGGGAGACTTACAGTGGCACTTCCTCATCATGATACATCCCATGGCGATGAGAGGAGTGGTAGCAAAGCCCCACTCTTCAGCACCAAGCAAACAAGCAATAGCCACATCACGTCCAGTACGCAGCTGACCGTCAGTCTGGACAATTACACGACCACGGAGGTCGTTCAGGACAAGAGTCTGATGAGTCTCGGCAAGACCCAACTCCCAAGGAAGACCAGCATATTTGATACCAGTCCATCGCGAAGCACCGGTACCACCATCGTGACCAGAGATCAGGATGTGGTCAGCCTTGGCCTTTGCTACACCTGAAGCGACGATACCGACACCGGTCTCGGAGACAAGCTTGACAGAGACACGAGAGCGGGGGTTGGCGCACTTGAGGTCGTAGATTAGTTGCTTAAGATCTTCGATGGAGTAAATGTCGTGGTGGGGAGGAGGACTGATGAGGCCGACACCAGGGGTAGAGTGGCGAGTCTTTGCGATGGATTGTGAAACCTTGTGGCCAGGAAGCTCACCACCCTCACCGGGCTTAGCACCTTGAGCCATCTTGATCTGGAGCTCGTCGGCATCGGCGAGGTAGTTGGAGGTGACACCGAATCGTCCGGAAGCAATCTGCTTGATGGCAGAACGCATAGTGTCGCCATTCTCCATGCGCAAGCTGCGCTCTGGGTCTTCACCACCCTCACCAGTGTTGGACTTGCCACCAAGTCGGTTCATGGCGACGGCAAGAGTGGAGTGAGACTCCATGGAGATGGAGCCGTAAGACATGGCACCAGTGACGAAGCGGCGGACAATGTCAGTCCATGGCTCAACCTGATCAATTGGGATGGGAGCACGGTCTTCGAAGTTGAAGTCAAGGAGACCACGGAGGGTGCAGTCCTTGATGCGCTCGTACTCGGCAATCGAGTATGCCTCGTAGGACTTGTCGTTCTTGGTGCGGACAGCGTCCTGGATGTTGGCCATTGCCGTTGGGTCGTTGACGTGGGGCTCGCCTCCGTCACGCCAGTGGTACTCGCCAGTCTCGACGAGACCGGGGATTTCGACGATTGGACGTGTAGGGTAACCCTTCTCGTGCAGAGCAATAGCATCTTGTGCGATCCTCTCGAAGGTCATACCCTTGATACGAGATGCGGTACCAGTGAAGCAGCGGTCGACGACTGTGTCGTCAAGACCAAGAGCCTCGAAAATCTGAGCACCCTTGTATGATTGCAGCGTCGAGATACCCATCTTCGACATGACCTTTAAGATACCACCGTCGCAAGAATGCTTGTAGTTGTTGATGAGCTGCTCAGGAGTGAGCTTCTTGCGGATGAGACCCTCACGGTGCATCTTGAGGATACACTCGATGGCGAGGTATGGGCAGACGGCATCGGCACCGTAGCCGACCAAGACACACATGTGGTGAACCTCACGGGCTTCACCAGTCTCGACGACAAGGGCAACGTTCGATCGCCACTTGTTGCGCACAAGGTGGTGATGTACCATACCGGTTGCCAAGCAGGCAGAGACTGGCACTCGGTCAGGCGAGGTAGCGCGATCAGTGAGGACGATGATGTTATCGTTGTTGTTGACGCCCTCGGCAGCCTCCTCGCAGATGCGGTCGAGTGCGTTCATGTAGCCCTCAATGCCGTCGCTCTTGGCGAAGGTGATGTCAATGGTCTTAACAGTCCATGCTGAATGGACGACGGAGGTGTTGGTCATGGCCTTGAACTCTTCAAGCGATAGGACAGGCGACGGGAGGAGCATGCGGTGGCACTGTGACTCGTCCATTTCCAATAGGTTACCCTGAGGACCGACGTATGCCTCGAGAGACATGACGATAGCCTCACGAATAGGGTCGATGGGGGGGTTGGTGACCTGGGCGAAGAGCTGACGGAAGTACTCGTAGAGAAGACGAGGCTGAGTAGCCAAGCAGGCAAGTGGCGCATCGTTACCCATGGACCCGAGGGCCTCCTTCGAGTCGGCGGCCATGGGACCTAGGAGCAAGCTGACCTGTTCGAGGGAGTACGCGAACGCGCGAAGGCGAGGGTCCTCGTGGAGCTTGGTCTCAGTAAGCGTGTAAGACATGTCAACACCCTTCTCGCTGACCGACTGAACGATCTTGGGAAGGCTCAGGAGATGTTTGTCGATCCATGCGCGGAAGTCGTTTCTCTCGGAAACGGTCTTCTTCAGCTCGGCGTCATCGACAATTCGTCCAGCGACAGTGTCGACGAGCAACATCCTACCGGGCTGGAGACGGCCCTTCTGCACAACGCGCTCAGGCTCAATGGAGATTGTGCCGACTTCAGACGCACAGACAATGCGGTCATCGTCAGTCACGTAGTAACGGCAAGGACGCAAACCATTTCGGTCGAGGTTGGCTCCGCAGTAGCGTCCGTCGGAGAATGTGAAAAGTGCTGGGCCGTCCCAGGGCTCCATCATGCAAGCAGCCCACTCGTAGAAAGCCTGCTTGGCGGGATCCATGGTGTGGTTGCCCTGCCATGCCTCTGGTACCATGAGCATAACTGCCTCTGGTAGCGACAGCACGCCGTTGATTGTGAGCAGCTCAAGAACGTTGTCGAAAGCCGCAGAGTCGGAACCACCGTCCTCGACAATGGGGTAGAGGAGGTCAAGCTCATCTGCGAAGAGGCTCGACTTCATCAAACCCTCACGAGCACGCATCCAGTTCTTGTTTCCTCGCAATGTGTTGATTTCACCATTGTGAGCTGCCCACCGCAGTGGCTGAGCACGGTCCCAACTGGGGAATGTGTTGGTGGAGAAACGCGAGTGCACGAGGGCAAAGTGACCCTCATAATCGACGTTCAGCAAGTCGTGGTAGTACTCGTAGACCTGGACTGGAGACAATTGGCCCTTGTAAACAATGTTCTTGTTTGAAAGCGAGCAAATGTAGAACCAGTTGTGAAGGCCAATGACGTGTGTAGACCGCTTTCGCATGACATACAACTGTCGCTCAAAGTACCCGTTGTCGTACTTGTCCGCCCAGTCGGCGTTGGGCTCTCGTCCGGTGCCATAGGCGGTCTTCAGCACAACAAATGGCTGGAGAATGATGGGCTCTCGTGAGAGCGCTGCAGGTCCGAGGAGGGTGGAATCGCGGGGAACCACTCGCCACCCGAGTACCCTCAGGTCGAGTTGGTCTGCGACATCCTCAAACATGGTCTTGGTCTCCTCCAAGATGGTGGCATCTGGCTTGAAGAACAAGTTACCAGTGGCGTACTGGCCGAGTGGAGGCAACTTGAAGCCCTGCTCACGCTCGAATTCCTTGAGGAAGAATCTGTGGGGGATGGAGGTCATGACACCTGCACCGTCGCCGTCTCGTGCGTCTGAACCGACCGCACCTCGATGGGTCATGTTGCAGAGCAATGATCGTGCTGAAGCCCGTTAGCCGCCGATTTTGGATGTACCCTTGTAAAGCTTACCATCTGAGACGATTTTGTGGCTGGCCTTGCCCTTGATGTGGGCAGCGAAACCGACACCACAGGCATCCTTCTCGAGTTCTGGATCGTACAGACCCTGCTTCATGGGCAGGGCACCCGCCCAACTCTTGTTCTCGGGTCCATCTTGGTACTTGTACACCGACGGCTGCTCCTCCTCAATCTGGGTATCCTGTGGCAATTTTGTATCCTCGGCAAAAGAAACGACACCCATTATACCGGCGAAAGGCCGTTGTTTGGGGTGTTTTGGTGTCGAGTTCGGGTGGTGGGGGGTATCAATATAGGTCTATGCGGGGTCGGCGGCGTGAGAGCTGCTGCTCTGAAAGTTGCTGTAATCTGAGGGCAGTGTTAGTTTTGGGAGGTCCTGGAGAATTGTGGTTGGTCGTAGGTCGAGACTCAAAGGCGGGAGATGTTCGCAAGCAAATGCACTAGCTCTAGCTCAAAAGCAAGAATGTATGTGGGGAACAGTTGCGGCGATTTGGGTTTGCAAATGTACATCAATCCCACAACGAGCGCCATGATGAACAACGCCGTCATGGGCCGGACGCAAGGCAGAGATTGGCCATTGGAGACGCATGACGCAGGATCACACCAGCGGCGATTGATAGCTGCGCGTACTCGAGCATGCGCCGATAAGAGACGTCTTGGACAAATGAAATGGCACCGCGCTGTGCTTCAAAAATTGAGAGCCACGACACTCTCTGGCAATAATTTGCGCGTGGTACAGCAAGGGGCAGTGATGCTGGTAATTGTAACATGGGCGAGGCAAGCGGATGCGGAGCGGAGTGCAGGGCGGGCGTGACTTACTGTCGAGGGGACGGTTGGAACAGGCCTTGGGGTGGCTCGCGGGTTGTTCCAGCAAGCAACTTTTTGAACGAGGGGAGTAGAGGGGAGAGAGAAAGTTGGCTGGGTCAGTAGCTTATGAAGGGCACCAAGCGGAGGGCCTGCGGGTGGGGATCGATTTTGGGAGACTGCGCTAGGTACTTCACTTTGGAGGGCGCTTCCAGACCGGTGATTGGTTGGTAGGGCGTTCCCGCTGTCTGTGGAAGCGATGCCCGCTGTCTGCTTGGTGTCTGTGGGACTCTGGTGGGCTTGGAGATGGTCTTGGGACTTTATTTGCAAATGCTATGTATCAAAGTTGTGCACGCGTCGAAAGCGGCACATGCAAATGACGCCGCCCCTCCAACAACACAATGAAGTCCAAAAATGTGCCAGACTGAGTGCGCCCAGCTGCAGCGCCGGCACATACGAGTGACGACGGGACTGCTCACGAGTCGCAGCGACAGCCCGTCTCTGGGGCGCTCTCATTAGCAATGCTCGCATGTGGACTCGCTGGAGCATGTGTCGCGCCTTTGGAAAATTGGTAGCTACCCCACGGCAACACGACGAATTTCTGCCAGCCTGACAACATAGCAGCCCGGATTCGCCCAATCCGCAGGCGGTCAGGCCAGTAGCAGACCCCGAAATCGGCAGTCTGTGTGGCGCGCATGCATTCCCGCCGCTGTCTCGCGGCCCCCGCGTAGGGCCTGCAAATGCATGCGCGTTATTGGCCGGGCCCGCTCGCCTCGGTGAACTGCTCTTCATGTGGTAATTTCGTGTTGTCTTTGCTCCTTATCTGCCCTCCAAGTCCGCTCGGAACAATTATGCCGCCCTGTCATAGGCTGGGAGCCGCAGCGCTGCCCGCCCATGTCCAGCGGAACGCTGCTGGCTCCATGTTTGCTTGTGTGTTGCGCATTCGTCGACATCATGGCGCTGCACATTGGGCGTCATGTGCCTCGCAGCACCAACCACGGGCGAACATCGCCTCGAAGCTGCGTCGTAGGGGCCACAGGCGACGCCGTCCGCGATCCCGCCGTGGCAGACGACAGTCTTCGCACTTCTGGACGGTCTGCGGCTCGTCGCTCGTCGCTCGTCGGGACAACTCGGAATGCCCTCTACTAGCTGACGGCAGTATTCTGCGGGAAATCTCCTTGTCTAGGTGGAACATCCATGAGTCACGACTTCACACTCTGTCAAGCATGCTTTCCAGCGAGCTGATTTGGCCGATGTCGCCTCTAATACGACGCGGCGGATACTCGAGGATTGCTGCGCTTGGCTGGCAGTGATGCGCCCAAGGATTGTACAGTGGCCTGGAGGGCTCCGACCTTCCAGGTAGGATTCGTGTACCTAATGCAAATATGCTTCGAGCGTGGTGAGGCAAGAGTGGGCATATTCTGCCGGAAACAGCCTATTTCGTCCAGCTTGACATCAACATATCTCCTCATCGAAACAGCGTAACCGTCGTTCCATGGGGGTCCATCTGGGGACAACGGAGATCTTTCCTCCACCAGCTGCGGCCAGTGTAAGCAGCTGTCCTCGTGATCCATTGCATATTGCTTTCCACGTGTTCGGTTGAGAGGAGCACAATTGATTGTACGTAGCTTCACCACAATATCGGTATTGTGGATGTGGCAATTGGTTCTGAGAATCTGGGCCCATTGTCTATAGGCCACCCTGGTCTACACCTTTTCTCTGGTAGGACCGAGTCGAGGCCGTGCGCGTTGAGATCTCGGGAGGCGGGCTCAATCAGATCTGAGTACCAATTAGGCGGGCGGTGTTAGGCCGTTAGGTCCTGGAGACCTTGTGGGTGCATGTTTGGGATGAGTACTGAGACAGAGCCCTATACTATGTGGGATGGTGAACCATAAGTTGCGAATGTCTGGAAGGAAGTGATGCTGGTCCCTGCATGCAGTAATCATCATGCGATTCGTTACTGACCAGCCTCGAGCATTGGCATCCCACAATACTCGAAGGACTTGTATTGCGGAAGACAGTGGACGAGGATTACTTGTCACGTGCTCAAGCAATTGTCCATGTAGTATCTACCGCATCTGGGCGCATGCGAGCGAGAATTACAAGCGTAATTGATAGACGACTGGCCATTTTGCCTCAGGCTTACAAGCTCCATGACTAGTTGTAGTACAGCAGAAACATATACAATTGGTGCAGCAGCCTTAATTATTTGAGCAAGACGTCCTGTCAGGTGTTCGGCATTCCTATCGGTTTGGCTCGTATGCGGCAACATGCGGTAATTAGAGCCGCATTTGCTGCCTGGTGTCGCAGATCCGGGCCTGATACTCAACAGTCATGTCATGCTCAGGAAATCAGACTCGGTATCATTTGTATTTGTATTCGTTTCATGAGTTTTGTACTGCTGTGCTTGCGCGACGCATCAGAAATGTCGCGCTTGTTGCGCGCACAACAAACATGCCCTCACCGCTAGTCCTTCAGACCGCGCCAAGACTCCAATGTCTGCGTAGACGCTCCAGTATCCAATGCCCGAAATGCCTTTTGTGAATCAGAACCGACCCAGAATATGAACGTCGAAAATTCGTAACCGCATGGATGGGCCTTGAGGGATGTTAGCGACCGTGTCTCCTGCTTGAAGTCGGCTCAGCCACATACCGAAAGACGAAGAAAGTGGCTAGCACAGTCCTCTAGTCCTTCATTTCATCGTCGGGGTCGACGAAGTCCTCGTCGTCCTCCTCATCTTCGTCCTCGCCGAGCTCCTGGTTGGCCTTGGTGAAGTCAATGTTCTTGCCGCGCGTGCGGGATCCGACGACGTTGGCGGTGTCGATCTCCTCCATGTTGTCCTCATCGGGCTCCTCGACTACATTGTTGTTAGGAATCGCAGCATGTGTGTTTGGTTATACATTGCATACCTTCTCCGGCCTGGCACGTACAATGTTAGCTTTTGCGCTCGTCTGTGCAATTCCTCGCGTTGCTAACGTACCTGGTCCTCGGCACCAGACTCATCGCTGGAGTCGTCATCCATAGACTCCTCCATGGCATCTGGGTTGGTAGCCTTGCCCTTGCCCTTGCTCTCGGTGGAGGGGTCCTGGACACCCTCCATCTGCTGGTTCTCGGGTTGAGCAGACATGTTGATTGTAGTAGGTGAGGTTTTCGTGTGTAGAGGTGCTTATTGTAGCGCGAGAGGAGGGACCGTTTGCGATTGAGCAATCAGAGAGTGGTTTGTGATTGTCGTGAAGTAGAGGAGGAAGTCAAGGTGACCGCCTGCCATTTCTTCGTCCCTGCGGGCGCTGCGCCTAACCTTAAGCGGAATGGGAAGGTCCGATCACCCCGCCAACGCGCTTTCCCCGTGTGGCAGACCAAACATCAAGACAATTGGATCAGAGCAAGCGCTATTGTGAGGCATGGTAGTCGCGGCGCTTAGGGACAAGACTCGGGATGCATGTTGAATGTATGATATTCACTTCAAGTTCAAGCCTCGCTTTTGAGCCCAAATCTAACGCCTCTTTGCCGCCTCATCTGTTCTGAGGGGCACCTGAAATCCCCAAACCATTCGTCGTCTCTCTAGTGGTGGAACAACCGGATGTGCTGCTCCACAAACGTGATGCCCAGCTTCTCAGCAGTGTCGAATACCGCGCTATCATTCTGGCTTCCAGTGGGCGCAGCGATATACTTTGCGCCGCTGCGGTGCGCTCTGAACACATTGTCGATGAATGGGAAGAACGCGTCTGAGCTGACGGCAACACCCTCCAATTTGGACAGCCACTCCTTGCGCTCCTCGGCGGAGAAGGGCGGCGGAACCTGGCCTTCATCGAAATGAGCCTCGAAATCTTCACGCTCGATGCCTGACTCGGGTACGAGACCAGAACAGAGCAGATCGATGGCGTTGGATTTTGAGGGACGCTTGGTGCCCTTCTTGAAGTTCAAACCAAGCGTCCTTGAGTGGAAGCGCATCCACCAGTTGTCAGCCTTGTCGCCCGCCAAGCGAGTGCAGTGAATTCGTGCTGTCTGTTGTCAGATGTTGCTTTTCTGTCAAAATCGATCGATCAAACTTACACTGCTGTCCAGCACCGAGGCCAATGACCTGTCCGTTGAGCGCGTAGCAGACACTGTTCGACTGTGTGTACTTGAGCGCAATAGTAGCAACGGTCAAGTCGCGCTGTGCTGATTCGGGAAGGGCCCCCGAGTTCTTTGGTACAATGACGTGGTTGAATGTGTCGGAGGGCACGATCTTAGCATCGTTGCGGTGCTGCTTCAGTGTGATGCCGAACACTGTGCGTGTCTCTTCGGTCGCCGGCACGTATTCAGGATCCATCTGCAGGACAAGGTACTTTCCAGCCTTCTTCTTCTTGAGAATGTCGAGCGCCTCAGCAGAGTAGCTCGGGGCAACAACACCGTCTGAAACCTCACGGCTGATGATCTTTGCGGTGGGAACCTGTCCGTTGTCAGCTTCATCACTTCTTGACCGTGGTATCTCGTGTACTCACATCGACCTCATGCGACAAGGCAATAACATCGCCGAAGCTGGACATCCTGTCTGCTCCACGCGCCCTAGCATATGCTTGCGCAAGTCCTGAGTTCTCGATACCCTCAATGTCATCAACCATGTAGACTTTGCGCTCTCCCTCGCTCAGCGGTACGCCAATCGCAGCACCGGCGGGCGAGACGTGCTTGAAGCTCGCGGCGGCCGGGTAGTTGAGAGCCTGGCTGAGCTCTTGAACCAGTGGCCAAGCGTTTAGCGCATCCAACAAGTTGATATATCCTGGCGCACCACAGAGCACCTTGAATGGCAGCTGCTTGTCGGGCATCGAGACGGTTGCGGGCTTTTGGTGAGGGTTTGCGCCGTATCTCAGAGGCAAGAACTGGTTGCCATCGCCTGCATACTTCTTCCTGAAAAATTCCGAGATAGCGCTGTCGTATGTTGCGGTCTGCTCGAATGCCTTGAGCGCATAACGCTGTCTGCTCTGCTCCGAGACCTCGCCATCCTTCTTGAGTTCGGTGAGCAGGTCGTGGTAATCGTTCGGGTCGCTGATGATGGTAACGCGCGCATGATTCTTAGCAGCGGCTCGCAACAGGGTAACTCCTCCAATATCAATCTCCTCCACTGCCTCTGGAATGGTCACGTTGATCCTCGACACGGTTTCGGAGAAGGGGTATAGATTGCAGACAACGAAATCAATCTTGTCGATGCTGTTGGCAGAGAGATCCGAATCATCCGAGTCTAAATTGCGTGCCAGAATGCCACCATGTACTGCAGGGTGAAGCGTCTTCACGCGACCACCGAGCATTTCAGGTGCCTTCGTGATAGCGGAAACATCCTCGACAGGGAAGTTGGCCTGGCGGATCATCTTGGCCGTACCGCCAGACGCGAGCAGTCGGACACCACATTCGTGCAGTCCTTTAGCTAGGTCAAGCAGACCTGTCTTGTCGTACACGGAGAGAATGGCTGTCTTAATTAGCTTTACTGTTGATGTGTGCGCAAATGATTTCATCCACCTGTCTTCTGGCCTGCCATGATGACTTGAAATATTCTCTGTTTCTAAAAAGCCAATTGAGAAGTGGACGTAAGGAAGAGAGATTTGTCGCGTCTGTCTTCACATGGAGATACTTTTTTCGCAAAAGTTGCATAGCCCCGCGTCTACTAGGGTAATCTACCCCACCAATCGTGCCTTCCGCAACCGGACTGGTCAAAGCTCCATACCTAAGAGCACCTACAGTATCAGCCGCATATTTCACAGAGGTATCCTTGTAGAACAGCTCAGTTGCCGTTTTCATCCTCGTATACACAGAAGAGACTCAAACCGATTGTACAACAATGTTTATATCACAAAAAAGTACGACAGCCAATCACCAATTGATCTGGTGGAAAGCCTCGGCTGTCCGTGTCACTCGCTAACAATCGTCGTCCTCATTTCGATCTGATCCATCTTCAACATACCGCATCGCTGATGTAGTGAAACATTACTGCCTAGTATCACGACCAACTCGAATGCGGTTCTTTGCCGTGAACCTCGAGCTTGACGCCACTTGCGCTCTTTTTGACACGTCCCGGAAGCTTTCTGACATTTCCGACGAGTTTCGGAAACTGAGGGAGGCCTCTGCGGCTGTATACCTTTTCGCACTTCTGCGTCCTCCTCCACAATCTGTGACATAATGTCTGCTCCCACAGATACTGCTGACATTGTCAACCATCTCAAATCTGTTCTCCTCGATCTCAATGCTCATCCCTACCCCGAAGTCGATTGTCCAGAGGGTGTTCCGAAGAGAGCGTCTGTAGCACTCATACTTCGCGTGCAACCCAATTATTCGAAATGGCCTTCTGTTCCCGAAGAGATTCCCCTGGGCTCACCTGTGAAACGTCGGCGTTCGTCCACAGCCTCTAGCCACAAGTTGAACTTTGAAGACAGGCTACAAGAGTTCTTTGAACAAGATTGGGTGAAGCATGGAGATCCCGAGATCCTGTTCATCAAAAGAGCAGCAAGGATAGGTGACAAGTGGAACGGTCATGTTGCGCTGCCAGGAGGAAAGCGAGATCCAGAGGACGCGGACGATGCAGTCACAGCCATGAGGGAAGCGTTCGAAGAGGTGGGCATTGATCTTAGCGATCAGAATGCAATCGAGGTAGGCAATCTACCTCAAAGGATTGTCACTACAAGCTGGGGAAAAGTACCGTAAGTGTTCCTGACCTCGCCTTATGCATAGACACTAATCGCATATTGAGCAGACTAATGGTGCTTTGCCCTTACATCTACATTCTCACCTCTCCATCATACCCAGCCCAGCGCCTCCAACCTACCGAAGTGGCCTCCTCCCATTGGGTGCCTCTTCGCGCACTTCTGTCCCCAGCCCTCCGCACCTTCGAATACGCGGATGTGAGCGCACGTCTGGCAAAGTCTGAGCTCGGCATCAAGCGATGGTTCTTGCAAGCCATGCTCAGCAAGATGATGTTTGCTGCGATACATCTCGTACCTTCAAGCTCTACGAATTGCTCTACGATACCCGACTTCATATTGGCGGAGGAACCACAGACCGGTCCATTGGCGAGGCTGAAAGCAGTCCTGAACGGCCTAGAGGGTGGCCCAAGAGACAAGAAGCCGCCGTTGCTGCTTTGGGGACTGACATTGGGTGTGGTAAGCGATTTCTTGGAACACCTGCCGCCACACAATGCTCTCGAGCTCTGGACATATCCCACCTTCACCAGCTGGGATGTGCGGTTCGTCATGTGGGCGATGTCATATCGCTTCAGACAGCAAAAGTCCCGGGAGATGAGCACGTCAGTCATAACGAGTAGTTCGAAATCTGCAGAGCCTCCCATTCAAGACCTCCCCGGGCTTGGAAGTGAAGGTGTAGGGAGCTTGTACAAAGAGAGGCCTGGCGAAGTTGGCATTGCTGGACTTGGGGTGGGAAGGAGCTGGGGCCAGACGGGCCGACCCAAGATGATAGCACGCGGCGCTGCGGTCAATTCGATGCTTGAGGGATACTATCCGATTGTGAGAAGAGCTGTGGCAACAGCATTGGCGGCGAGAATCGGCCTTGCTGCTCTGGTGACCTTCGCGGCATGGAGGACCTTTAAGCAGAAGAAGTGATCACCTCACAAGTACAAATAGGCACATTATCGTTAAATCGAAAGTACGTTCAAGATGTACAGGTACGAATGTCCACAGACCTCTGTCTCTCGCTTCAGATACCACCATTCTCCATCAGTGCTAGACAGAGCACCACCCCAGCCCTATCACCGTTGAACATGCAAGGGTGTGCTCCAGAACCTGTTTTCGGACACTGCAAACCTCACTGTGCTGCTAATGAACGATCACACCACGTGTGGGACAGGCTGAACCTCGGCGCGATCAACCGGAATCCAGTGCCTGAGACTAGCCAAGTCCCTGCAGGAACACGAATCCGATTTTTTCCTAGCAGCTCGCAAGCCTACCCGCATTGCACGATCGCTTTGCTACCACTCAAGCTGGCCTTGACGATTAGATATAGTGGAGACACATGGCAATTGCACAAAGCGATGTGTGACGAGCAACCACGGCTCAATGGCGGGCTGTTGCGCTCACAAAGCGGGCCGGTGGTGCTTGGTACCTTGGTACGATGGTGCCTCTAGGCGAGGCCATGGAGCAATAAGAACAATCGGCGCGCCATGATGGGCTCAAACTGGCGGTCTGCGTGCAGATGAATGCCCTAGCACGGCGCCAAGGCAGTGGTTGGCAGTGATCTGCTGAAAATTGAGTGTCCCCAGACACATGCAATGCGCGGGACATGTGGGCTAGAGAAAGGCTGCGTGTGCCTCGGCGGACTCGCCCACTGGCAGCCGCAGTGCAGTGCTGAATGCAGACAGTGCGGTGGCGATATTATGGAGACAATCCAGTTGTAACAGTGTCCGAGCGCACTTAGTAGTGAATCAAGGCGGCGGGTGAGGCAAGCTGTGGTGGGAGATGTTCCTGTTCGCGCTTCTGGAACGCTCGTTGGGGGAGCTGCCCTAACCTTACCGAAAGGCCCTTCCCAGGGTCCATTAAAATTCCCTCCCTCTCCACCGCCTGCATGCACCGCCTTTAAAACACCTGTCCCGCGCTGCGTTTTGCTGTCCAACCTCTTCTGCCTTTCCTTTCGTCTCGTCTCCGCTCATTCGAGGGCAATTGGGTCTTATCGAGCTTGCTGCAACGAGGTCGATCTTCCTTCACCCTCCAGCTCAACAAACTACCTGCGTCTCAACAAGACGGTAGTCTCGCAGCACTCTTCTCCCCACCACAAATACTCTCGAGGTTTCAACCCTTCCCTGTCCAGTTCCTGCTGTAATTGAGTGTTCCACTTGATTTTTGCAGCCATGGCCACCACTTCCGCCCGTGCTCAGGCACCGCTCCTGAAGAGGAATGTCACCACCGAGTCCTCGCCCTCGACCCACGCCAACAACTCGCCTTTCGACTCCCCTACCCAGTCTGCCTCCAGCACCTCGCTGTCATCGCTGGACGAGAGCCCGGCTAAGGCCAAGGGCAACCGCGGTGTGCTTCTCGACACATACGGCAACGAGTTCGAAATTCCCGACTACACCATCAAGCAGATCCGCGATGCCATCCCCAAGCACTGCTTCGAGCGATCCGGTCTGCGCGGTCTTGGCTACGTTGCCCGCGACATCGCCTCGCTCGCGGCTGTTTTCTACGTCTTCCACAACTACGTGACTCCCGAGACTGTGCCCTCGACTCCCGTCCGCGCTGGTCTGTGGGCAGTCTACACTGTCATTCAGGGTCTTTTCGGCACCGGTCTTTGGGTCCTTGCCCATGAGTGCGGTCACCAGTCCTTCTCGCCCTCCAAGGTTCTCAACGACACCGTCGGCTGGTTCTGCCACTCTGCTCTTCTCGTCCCATACTTCTCGTGGAAGATCTCGCACGGCAAGCACCACAAGGCGACCGGCCACATGGAGCGCGACATGGTTTTCGTGCCCAAGACAAGGGAGATCTACGCCTCGCGCATCGGCAAGTTCGTCCACGAGCTCGACGAGCTTGCTGAGGAGACCCCCATCGCCACTCTCCTACACAGCATTGGTCAGCAGCTTGCTGGATGGCCCCTGTACATCATCATGAACGTTACCGGCCATAACTACCACGAGCGCCAGGCTGAGGGCAAGGGCAAGGGCAAGAAGAACGGCTTCGGCGGTGGTGTCAACCACTTCAACCCCGCCAGTCCTCTTTACGAGCGCAAGGATGAGCACCTCATCCTGCTCAGTGACCTCGGTATCGCCATCACTCTCGGTGCCCTGACCTGGATTGGCAAGACCTACGGCTTCACCAACCTGCTCGTCTGGTACATCCTGCCCTACCTCTGGGTGAACCACTGGCTCGTTGCCATCACCTTCCTGCAGCACACCGACCCGACCCTGCCCCACTATGACGCCAACACCTGGACCTACACCCGTGGCGCCGCTGCCACCATCGACCGCGAGTTTGGCTTCATCGGTCGCGAGATCCTCCACGGCATCATCGAGACCCACGTCCTCCACCACTACATCTCCACCATCCCCTTCTACCACGCTGACGAGGCGTCTGAGGCCATCAAGCCTATCATGGGCCGACACTACCGCTCTGATGTCGAGGGTGGCCCCATCGGCTTCCTCAAGGCCATGTGGAAGAGCGCCCGTTGGTGCCAGTGGGTCGAGCCCAGCGTCGACGCTGAGGGCGAGGGCAAGGGTGTGCTCTTCTTCCGCAACCACAACGGCCTCGGAGTGCCACCCCAGAAGATCGCTGCCCCAACCGCAAAGGCGACCGCGGGCCAGCGTGCGAAGATGGAGATTGGTCCTGAGAGCGAGTAGATTACGACATGATGTTATGATACAAGGCCGGGTATATATACTGCGTGCTCGAAGGCGTTTTGGTTTCGGGCTGTAGAGCCACTATTGATATCTCTTCTTTTGGGGGGCGCATTAGAGCGTTAGACGACGTGGGCATGGCAGTATTTGCCCTAATATGCCGCTTGATATACAGCGAAGAGGCTTGTAGATTTGCTTGAACTAGGCAGACGATGAGTCGACACTGAATAAAAGTTGATCAACCCCAAATGTCTTGACAAGGCTCGAATCTTGTGTTTTGAAAGTATCAAAGTCGTGCGACGTTTGTGACATGCTGAAGAGCTGTTGGTCTTGTATGAGGCAATACCGCCGGATGCTACGGCTTCCCCGCAAATACGTACTTTTCGCATAAGCAAGTGCACTTGGTGCTGGATGCCTTTTATTTCAGGCATTCACGCTCTACACGTATGAAATGCTCGTAGTAATGCCGATCAAGGCTTATTAGATTCACTCGTCGTATGTACAGGTGAATCGCAAGGATTGCACAGGGTATGCTAGCGGCATTGCACAATCTGAGGATGTAATATCAAAGTTTTCTGATATTTGCTATAACGTTATAATCATGTTACTTGAAATTTCTATTCCTTGCTCGTTCATGTGGACATGGAGGCAGAACGTTCTCTATGCTCGGGCTGCGCAGCTGCAGACATCAGTAAAATTCAACATTTGAGCTTGTAGCGTGGAGTGCGCAAGACTGCTGGACTTCAAAAGGGACGTACAACGGAGAAGGTATTTGAGAACAAGCCACTTACATGTTCATACGCAGTGGGCGGGCGGCCTTATATACGCGATAGCGTAATGATAGCATGAGCGAACTCTTGTGCTCTTGCAGAAGCTGCTGGTGGTGTCTTCCGTTTGAACCAGCATGTGAAAATCATTGGAACCAGTCTCTGGCATCTTATCTCATCTTCCTTCCATTGGGTGCGATGCCCAGTCCAGTTTTACAGGCAAAATGCAGAGGCTGCAGTTGTTGCATCATCTAGTATCACATCGTGCGCGCCCGCTGCTGCGGGCGAGCATCGAATCGAATAGGGAAAGTGCAAAATATCATGAGCACCTAATATACCGTGTATAGAGATGTTGTCGTTGTCACGAAGAAATGTAGCGTCGTTGGTAAGGAACAAGTTTTCATCAGAAGATCCTCCTCTGCTCCAGCTACGACGCACGGTGAGTCGTGCTCTAGGACGCGTAATAGACAACAGTAAGGTAGAGGGCCTTGCTATAGTACAATAAATTGCGACCGTGATGAGTGAGGAGAGCAAGAGGATGCAAAGGGCGGTCCTGCGGAAGAGTCTTCTCTGCGCACCTACCAAGCACTAACCAATCACGCACCTTCCGTACAG
>AJMS01010327.1:0-22540 GCA_000263175.2 Phaeosphaeriaceae sp. UM 1110
AAAAGCAGAATGCATCGTAAATGCGTGAAACTGACCGTGAAAATGCCTCAGTACGAATGTATTTGTACAGCTGTAAGTCGAGGCCCGCTGCATCGGAGAAGGGCACCTTCTTCTTGCCAACCGCAGTATCCATCAGATTTTGGTTGCACAGCATGAGCATACGGCGCACGTGAAATTCGAATTCATTCTCGTCTGGCTTTTGGACAAAGGTAGAGAGTGAGGTTGCCATCTTGAGGAAACAATCACCCAGGAACTCGAGTCGCTCGTAATTCGGACCCATGCCACTTTTGAAGTTGATCTTCTCTTCACCATGCTCATCAGAATTCTCTGAATCCTTAGTCAATGCTTCTAAAGCCAGCGCAGGGCTGACATCGAGACCCAGGGTTCTACAGGCATCGAGTGCGATGAGATAACTCTCAAAGCGATGGATGATTGCCGGCAGGACGTAGCACATCACCACAAACGGCGTTGCGAGGTTTGATATGTGCAGAGGCTCGGGACAGATAAAGGTCTCCGAGTGGTCGAACTCGCTTCTCTCCTTATCCTCCAGCTTAGCAAGGTGATTCCTGCGGAAAGGAATCTTCTCCACCTGCAATACTGGTTGCGTCTGGTTCCAGCGGGAGATATCGCGGCTCTTTAGCCATTTACTATCGGTGTAGTCAAGAATGCTATTCATGAATTTGTGGCTCTGCCGCGGAATATGTGCTGGAACAGGATCTTGAGGTTTAAGGTGCATTGCCACGCAGTCGGAGTAATATCGGCGTCCACCGTTCATAGGATCCACGAAGTACTTGTCGAGAAGATCATCGGTGTTCGTTCCTTCAGTCCATTTCCAATAAGGCTGGGTGTAGACCTTGCGTATCTGCTCTATGTCGAGTAGCTTTACGAGGTCTTCAGGCGAAGGCTTAGGCGAGACCTTGTACGAAATGACCGGCACAACCCAATACGACATTTTGTTGATGTCGTACTCATATACCTTGTTGTAGATGTCCTCGAAGACGCGCAATGTGAATTTCGTGATCATATCGAGTAGCTCTTCTGTGGGGCAAAATGGCAGCTCTGTCGAGTATGAGACTACGTTGGACGGACGGCCGTCTGCGAGGAAGACTGGGAACGGAGGTAATTGAGGAAACGGTATCCGAGTCAAGAGGGCGAGTGGTTGATGAGGGCGATCCAATCCACGTTCCATATCCACAGTCGTGAGATAGAGAACTTGTGGAACAGTGTCGCGGCCGTTCTTCCAGAAGGACGGCTTGATTAGCATAGGGTAGTTACCCTTCTTCTTCTCGTTGAGTCTAAGCTGTGCGTTCCTATATTCTGGGAGCCTTTTGCCGGACGTGGGCAGGAGATTTTCATCAAGGAAGCCAGCTTTTCGCAGCTCAACACACATCTGGAATGCAGCTGAGCATTTGGCAAGAGTCTTACGACTCTGAACCTGGCCGACCACCGAGTTGATTTTGCAGTAGTCTGGTAGAATCACTTCACATACGTATCCACTGCGGGACGGATCATGAGCATCGTAGCTGGCACGTGGGCTGATAACATAGGAGGGCTGAGCCATCGTATTGTGGTCGGGGGTGGGAAACGTGGCCACGAAGTAGCTTAAGACAGATAAGCTTGTGCGATAGGTCAGCTTTGCGCCAGATGCCTCGTCGATAAAAGTCGGGTAGATTTTGTCATCAAGGGCAAGGAGCTCGGCCCTTTCCCTGTCGACGTGGTCAAGCAGGCGATCAGGTGTGAGATCTTGACAGAACTGCCTCATTATTGCCTCGTCGTGTTTGGCCGCAACGACCCGCGACCCGTGATCGTTGTTGTTTTCCTCCACCATGTGCAGATACATCGAATTCAGGTGCCTCGCGCGACCGCGAGACTGAACATATCCTATCATTGTGCGATAAAGGTCGAAACGTACGACAAGGTTGCATTGCGGTATGTCGAGACCTTCTTCGGCTACAGACGTGGCGAAAAGGCAGTTCAACTCGCCTCGTCGAAACTTTTGTAAAGTCAAGACTTGGGATCTGAGGGAAACATTCTCCTCGCCTGCTCGAGAATTGATACCGACTAGCACGTCGCAGTGGAGATGTGGCCCGCCAATGTGTTGAAAGATGAGTTTGAGTAGTCTTGCCGTATGTCGCTTCTCGACAAAGACAATGCAATGAGCCGTTGAGCTTCGCTCGTAGTACTGACTCAGGAAGTAATGCAGCATCTGAACCTTCGAACTAACATCATGGTCGCTGAGTGTAGGCGACCCAAATTCGTGTTCCTGAACAAACACAGCTGCTTCCTGAAGGCTCTTCATCTGAGCGTCGAACGCTGCTGCTGACCAATTCTTTTCCGTCTTGTTGAATTTGAATGCCTCGCGATTCTGGAGCTTGCGGCTCTGCTCGTCAGCGAATGCGAATGACCAGTACATGTCTGACGCCCAACGACCAAGCTCCGATGCGTGTCGCTTCGAGTTCACGAAGAGCTTTTCGAAAGCTGCGACATCGCCATATTTGGCCTTCACTTTAAGATGTAAAGGGGTCTCAAACTCGTTGCGCAACCGCTTGTACTTGGCGATCCTCTCGTTCGGCTTGCTGATGTTGTTCGCGGTAAGCATTCGATCGGTAGTGGTAGCTATCTTTGCATCAAGCAGGGCTTCGAGGTCACGCGCAGCTCTTCGTATATGCTCTTCGTCGAGTCCTTTGACATCCACCGGTGACGCGGTCATGCCGAAGATACGAGGGCGCTTCGACTCGTCACTCTCCTCCCTGTAATAATCTTTCATGACGCGAGCATAGGGATGATCACCCTTGGCGTGATGTGCTTCGTCGAAGATTAGGAGATTGATGCGGTCCATGCCAATGAAGGAATGCATGATGCAGTCAACAAGCACTTGCGCTGTGCAGACGACCACCATGTTGTCGGCAAAGAGCTTCTCCCATGTGGCTTTATGGAACAATGACTTGCCCATGGCTCCGCAAATTCCTTCAACGCCTTGATCAAGACCACATCGTAGAACATTGGCTTGTTGGAATACCAGGTTCACCGAATCGACGAGGAAGAAAGCTACCTTGGGCGGGCACCCTTTTGCTCGATTCTCCAACTCTTCCTCCAGGACATGACAAAGCAATAGAGTCGCAATGTGCGTTTTGCCGGTTCCGGTATCGAGGACTGCGATGGTGTTCTGCCCCTTCGCCCTCTGGAAAAGCTCCGTCTGGTAGTCTCGGGTATTGATGATGCGACTGTGGGTAGCATGACTGGCGAGGATGTCTTTGACAGACAACTGTCCCTCGTTAGCGCCTTTTGCGGCTGCTTCTTCAACCTCGTTCTGTGTCAGATGTGCGCTGATATCAGCTGCGAATGCCTTCATGACTTCATTTTGCGCCTTGCGCTTCTCGGATGTCGTCTTCGGTCCATGGGCGTTTGCGGTATCAGCATCAATGTCGGTGTCTGAATCTTCAGCAAGTGTGGGCTCATCAACTTCCAGGGGATCGTCGCGTTCGCCGTCATAGATGGCCGAGTCATCGTCGGAGAAGTAGTCCTCCTGCTCTTCGACTTCGGCCGCCCAAGCCATGGCTTCGGAGGCGTGACAGTGATGTTAGCAGAATGATAATGATGGGGGCTGTCAGTAGCTGTGGCAGTGTAGAGGAAAATTAGCAAGTATCAAGAGTGTAAGAAGCAATGAGAGTTCTCAAGTTGTGAGGAAAGCTGGGTCAAGTCGCATCTCGCAGGCTCAAGGTGAAGTAGCACAGAGAGCGTTTGCGCGACCGACTCAGGATCCGCCAGAAGCAAACAAAGCAAGTGTCCGTCACCGCAAGCTTGAGCGGTGAGTTCACGGTCTACAAATTTTGCGGCCGAGCATCTCGACAGGTACGCAACATGGTTTGAGCGGTCTTTCGCACCCTGACGTTTGAGAAGGCGGTATGGCAGCGGTTTGAGGGAATTGCGGGGCACGCGTTCACGCGAAGAAATTGCTGACTGAGCAACGCCAGTTCACGTGCAGACATCAACCACCGCCGCCATCCATCGTCGGCTCCAACGATACAAAATTCTTCTTCCCAAGAACAACATGTCGGAACAACCCACAAGTTTGCGAGCGCTGTTTTCGAATGCTGAGCGCGCACGGCAAGAGTTGACGAACTCGCCCGACTCGAACAGTGCCACCTTCCAAGAAACCCTCACGCAGACCATCGCCACCTACGAAGAGTGTCTGAAAGTTTCAGAACAAATATCGCTATTCAGTCCAAATGAGTCACTTGAAGATATCTCGTCGGGCGATCTTCAGTACGTTTTGTGGAGTCATGTCAAATTGTTAGCAAATGGCACAATTCGACTTACATCTAATTAGATACCTGTCCATCCACCATCACCTAGCAGAACTCATTCAAAGGATCTTCAACACCGACATATCAAAGAGGAAAAACAACATTCTCGTAGCACGCAAGCACTACGAAGACTTTCTCAAACTACTGGACTCCTACGACATCCTTGGCTCATCCGACTCCAAGCTCCTCGAAGCCTACAACGAAGATAAGGCCAACTTCTCCACCACGAATACGCGGGATGCTGCGGCACGACGCGACGCCAAGATCGCGCGCTTCCGCGAAGAAAAGGAGTTGAAGCGAAAACTCGAGGTACGTGCCTTGCCTAAGCTACTCATTTGCTTTTTCGGGCTGCCCCTCAACCCTGAACCTGAATCGCGTGCTCACAAAAAACCAACAGTATCTCCAACAAAATCCCAAACTAGCCGAGAACGACGACTACGTCGTCCGTGATCTGCACTTGACAAATTTGGCATTCATGGTATTCCAGACCTTCCAGGCACTCGAGAGTATGGCAATGGAGCTTCATATCATCTCGCTCGCGCCGCCGGCGCCCCCACCAGGCGCTGCCGGTCCCACGCACGACGCTCGGCAAGACGAGCGGAATAAGGATGCTTATTCTGAGCGCCTCGACGGCCAAGTCGCAGGGCTGCGTAACTCGGGCCCTATCTTGAGTAGCGACGGGAAGCCCATGCGGCCGTTCACGCTACTGGATAGTCGACAGACCCTGAAAAAGGGCGTGTTCAGACCAGATCATAATTTGCCCACCATGACTATTGATGAGTATCTTGAGGAAGAGAAGAGGAGGGGAGGAATCATCGAGGGAGGTGGGCCGCAGAGTGAGATCAGGCCGGAGCCGAATGAGGATGATCTTGATGCGGCGGATGAGGAGACGATGAAGCAGAGGGCGTGGGACGAGTATGTGGAGGCGAATCCGAAGGGTTCGGGCAATACGCTCAACAGAGGGTGATTGCGTACGGATTACTGATATGGTTTCAAGCTGCTAGAGGTAGATACCCGATACTATGAAATGCAGACGTGGAATAATGGTCATGTGGTTCGAGATACGGTGGACGTGAAACGGTATCAATGTCCCGTGTAACAGCGACCTATCTCCACACGGTCATCGATAACACGAATGAGGCACTCGAGTCCTGATGCTTCTCCTTCGAGAACATCATGAAGCTACACAAACTGCTTGTTGCGGCGCCTTGCACGATACTTTGCGACGGCCTTTGTCGCACGGTACCCACAACGGAGAAAGACCCGATGCAATCACAAGTGCAAAGCTTGCTAGATCTAAGTATGCGTGCGTATGTTTGCTTCATCCGACTATTTGTTCGTAGCACCACAACGCGCAAAGCATCGTATGCAGGGTTGAGTTTGCGAGTATGCGGCTAGCCCAATGCGGATGTGGAGTGTACGCTAGATGTGACGACGTCGAGCAACTATATTCTTCATGTTCATCGAGAGCTCGAATGTTGAGATATCAAATGGCTCAATGTCTTAATGCTGGGATGCTGAAGAATTGTGGGGTGTCAGATGGCGGTAATGATGAGGTCACCTCTGCGTTGTGCAATGTAAATAATTCAACCTCGCATGATCTGGAATTCCTAGTCTTCACGACAATCTGAATCCACCACGACATCAAAAGAAAAAAAGTGAACAGTACACAAGACTCACCAAGATGTCCTTCCCCAGACTCCGCGCCACTCAACGCCTCCCCCTCCCAAGTTCACCTGAACCCCTCCGACCGTTCAGCACAACATCTCCCTTCTCGAAAATGATGGACACCCCAAACCCCAAATCCAACCTCCCAGACCCCTCAGAGAACTCTTCCGCAGCACCTAATGCGAAAATGCGCTCCGACAGCCAGAACACAGACCACCAATCGTCCGCCTCACCAGATGAGAATCAAAGCGGAGATGACCATCCAGCAAAGCAGCCGGACCACCAAGAACAGCCGTCCCGAACTACAGGTATCGGTGGCGGCGACAAGGTGCAAGGAGGAAAGGAGGGATTGCATGAGAGGGGGGATAAGCAGTAGGTGATGTTTCGTGACAGGAAAAGGAGGCTGCAAAAGGAAGAAAGAACAAGGTGGCTATGTACTACGTATGCATTTGTACGGTGTTGGAATATGTATAACCGCGGAGATGCGGGATGTGATGACTTGGGAAAGGGCCGATTTGGTCGTTTCCAAGCAGAAAGTTTAAAGTTAGTATTATTGATCTTCAATGTTTGATGGAGTCTGTAGCGGAAGTCAATTCTTGAACATTTCCAAAGGTCCTTTGTGTGAATTGTGATAGCGCTTGTGTGGTCGAGACTCGGGACGAGGTTCGTTTGGCTATTTCGGCGTCATCGCCAAACTAAATTTACCGTCGTCGGCCAGGGTGGACTTTTACCGCTGTACCTGCATCCAGGGTACCTCTACCAAGGTACAGTGTAAGCGATAGTAACGGTAATGTTGAAGTGCATGATCATCTCCAGGGTTCTGTTGTGCTGCCGACTCTTGATGTGGAAGGCCAAACAAACGGTGTCTACTTGCAAGGGTTTTACGATCGAGCATGTTGTGACAAGGCTGGCCCGCTGGATGACAGTGTTGGTTGTATGGATAGATAAGGGATAGTATGTCGCATTGGAGAACCCTGCTGGATATGCAGGGCGACTGACAGAACGCAGGGCTGCGTAACTTCGTAGAATGCTCCTTACATATAGCTTTCATTTGCGTGATCGTAAACTATCGCCGGCGTCCTCTCCTTGTACTTTACGATCGTGACGGATCATCAGCGCATCCGATATCGCGACCAGGTGTCAGCACAGCGATCGACCCATCCAGTCGATCTTGATCGCCCCTTTATCTAGAACGAGTCGTGTCCACGATAGAACGTTGCAGTATCCATGACCGGTGTGAAGGGATCAGGCCATGCATCCTTTCCTGGGTAGAAGTCCTGGATCATTGATAGGTGGCTGATGCAGGAACGGAAGGTGGTGGAAGCAGGGGTACAAACGTTCCGCTGCTTCGGAATCGGCAATTGCCAGTACATGGCGACAAGGTTGCTTCGATTGCACTGCCCTCAAATCTGAGTGCTTGCTCAGAGATATAGGGAGCATACTCTGTAAGCTGATTACATAGCTAAGATAGAGCCAATGCCGCTAGAGAAAGTTCTAGGACGTATAAGACTGCTCAGAGGTCATGACATGTGAAGTGGTGTGTTTGGAGACCGTACATTGCAAGGTTGGAGTGGACCAGCACCTCGGGTGAGCTATGCCTGACATGTCTCGGCAGGTGGCCCGAGTGTGTACAGGAAAGATAACGGTCTGGTTGCTACGTAATTCGCAAGACAGTATGCAGGATTACTTCTCGCCTGGGGCACGAGTACTTGTGCATGCAATGGCCGGTGGTAGCCATTGGTACTCGGTCGCAGCATCAGCCTCGCATGGATAGGCAGGGCTTCGTTTCCACTGGTGTTCACTTCGAAGTGCTGCAAAGGTGCGCCTGCGCGTGTTTCCCATTGGGATTAGTGGGTCTCTGGGAGGCACTTCAGAAGCTGCGTCAGCGATCCGTGGGGAAGACGAGCGGCACATGGTAGAAGAGTCAGGGAACTGCGACTTAGAATTGCACAGTTATCTCTTCGCAAGCATTGCTGATGCTTGTCAAGCTCGGGTTCGCATGAAGAGCTAACGATGCTGACGGCGCAGTCAGCACAATAGGACAGGCATACCCCGAGAAACAATTGATTCCACGATGAACCACTTTTTGAATTTCTTCTCTCGAGGACGTTTATTGACGGGTGTCATTCAACGCGTCGTGCCTACGCAGATCGCGAAGCAGCACGCCTGATAGATATGAAATATCGGTTGACATAAAAACAATGGAAGAAATGGCCTTCGGCAGTGGGAGGATACGTCAGGGGGTGCAGGCAAAAGCAAAGTATCGATTCGATGCGGCTTGAGACCGTTGGACTGGTGGCTTTGGAAGACGCCAGCCCGCACAGACGCGCCTCAGAGCTGCCGCCTTGGCACCCATGCACGTCGGTCGAAACGTGCACATTGGCTCTCGCTCCAGGGCTCATGGACCTTGGACCTCCGCAAAGCTATCGCATGCTGCAGTGAGACGCGAATTACTTTTGGCGCGCCTCTGTGCCCAGCGAAGTAGCCGACCAGGGACCAAAGAAGCTCTCGCCACAAAAGCACCATGAGGCCCGATGTTGAACCATGTGCCAGTGCCATGATATTTGCTTGCTGCCCACCCAACCGAACATTCACCCCACGCAATTGCACTCCCGCCCGCAGTGACATGCTCACTATAATCTGAACCACCCAGCATCGCCCGTCCTGTGCGACCGTCTCTAGAGCTCCACACTGTCTGACATTTGCGCCGTAGCCAGCAGTTCTTGTTCTACCGCTAGTAAAGCAGCCGCCAATGCGCGCAAAGGCACACTCGTAGTGATTGGAAGCGCAACACGCGACGCCATGTCGGCCGGGTAAGTTCGCATTCTCCTCTTGCATGTTCTGTACTTCTTTAGTCTTGTAGCACCGATATATGGCTGCTGACATGTACGTCAAGCTCTATGCGAGAGACCGTGAAGGCGCTCAATTCAGCTTTCTCTGCGCCCGCCGTCACCTGTCCACTACCCGACGAGCTCCGGACCACCATCGAGAACTTCCTCGAACGCTATGACAACATCGACGACCACGATTCACAGCGTTTCCACGAGGACTTGCACACTTTATACCAACGGCATATTGCGCCCAGCCCAGACAAACATGGCGCTTTCCTTGCGGTGTTGCGCCTGGTACGACCAGCTCTCACTGGCGAAGTACGCCTGACAGTCTGGTGGAACCTGGCCTTGAAGCCTACTATCAATGGCGCTGGTCAAAAGCGCCAAGCCATTGAGGACGCTCGAGAGATTGTGCTCAGTATATTGGTATACGACGCAGACACAGACAAAGATGGAGAGCATGCACGCCTCTCCAAGCTCTTCACCAAACGGCTTCTCGACGCCTACCTTGTGAGGACCAACGTGCCTCTGTCAGCTGAGGACACTATTGCCCCCGAGAATGAACTGTTGGCCCAACAGCTGGAATCCGTACTGGTGGCTTTTGGCCGTAAGATGCCAAAGGTAAGTTCCATAAATGTCTATGGATCTGCTGAGACTGACTGGTAAAGAACCTTCTTCTCGCCCTCGACGAACTCTTTGTGCAGAAGCAATACCGTATACAAGCCCTTAACCTTCTAAGTGCTTTCGTGCGCCTTCAACCTCCACATCTCCACCTAGTACTCGAGACACCCCTCATTCAGCATCTGGAGAAATGTCTCCTCATCGACGCTTCGTCCACTGTCATCGAGCTTGCGCTTGTTGTGCTAATCATGTTCCTACCACACATTTGCGCATCACTAACCTCCGATCATCATCTGTCCAAAATGTTCTTAATATATTCCAGGGTGCTATGCTGGGATAGACTGGGAAGCGCAGAGGAGCCCAGTACAGAGGAAGACGCGAACGATGAAGACGATGATAGTGAAGGTGAGGCGGACAATCAAGAAGCGGAGCCGGAGCCTGCTTGGGAGCCAGTGCAGCAATCCATGGAGTACCCTGACTCATCCCCTCCGACCCTCATGCACTACTTTACCTTCTTATACGGTCTGTTTCCACTGAACTTCATGAGCTTTGTGCGAAAACCTCGCAAGTATCTCAAGTCTCTCAATTTCCCGGGTGCTCGCGATTTCGACCTCGATCAGGACCTCCTCCAAAGTCGCACAGAACCATATCGGCGGGTGCATTTGCTGCATCCAAACATGTTCAGCACCACTGTGGAGGACGAAATGCAGGAAAATCGATGGCTAAAGAGCGATCCTGCTGATGTTGTCACCGAGTGCATGGATCTCTGCGTGGCCGTCTCGTCCACGTTGGAGGATCCTGGTCCGCCACCCAGTGCGGCACTGCCCGCCCTTCCCGTGCCTCCGATTCCTGAAACCCCTGCGCAATTCAGTCTGGATGATGAGGCAACCACCGTGAACGAGTCCAATGCAAGTTGGCGAAACACGCAGTCCACCATGTTTGTGTCGCCCAGTGAAGGACCCGATGCGCCACATCCCGCTGATGTTCTACCAAGAACGAAATCTACAAAGTCATTCAAGTCTGCTTCGCCTTTGTTGAAGGGCGATGACGCGATGGACTCACCGACCCTGCCACCAACAGCTGGACCCAAGAAGCAAGATCCTGTGACCTTGCCTACTCCAGCCCAGAACTTTATTGCGAAGCAGCCTTGTCTGGATGGCTTCGTACAGTCCGTGACGTCGCCCAATTCCCCATGCAACGTTGACTTCCGCGGTCAGACCATGGCTTCCCTTCAGCGAGAGATTATGCTGCTTCGCAACGACCTGAACTTCGAGCGTTATCTAAAATTGCAACACCTAGCTCATATCGGCCAACTCCAACGCAAGCACATCAAAGAAGCAACTGCAGATGCTGAGACACAAAATTTGATCAACACCAACAAGACGCTCAAAGCAAGACTTGCAAAAGCGAACGAGCTGTACGCACAATTGAAGAAGGAGACGCTAACTAGTCGAAACCAATCTAAGAAGTGGGAAACCGACCTCAGCGCTCGAGTGCGCACGTATCGCGATAGCGAGAAGTCATGGCTCAGCGAGGAAGAAGGTCTGCGATACCAGCTGCAAAGAACACAGTCGGATTATGAGCACCTTAAGCAGATTGTTGAGAAGGCGGAGGCGGAACAAATTAAGGCTCAGCAGAGAACTCGAGCTTTGGAGTATGAATTGGAAGATTATAGCAACTTGCAACGCGATCTTGAGGCTGCACAGGAGAAGATCATGACGCTCGAGGACCAACGGAAGGAATTGCATGCGCTCATGCAAGAACGAAATGACCTACGCAACAATCTCGAGATCTCAAATATGCGCCTCAGTAGTCGCGAATTGGAGCGCGAACGCTCTATTAAGGCTTACGAACGGCGTATACTGGAACTTGAGACGCGTCTGCAAATGGCTGAGAAGAATACTGGCAGACCAGGGCAGCTTCCATCTTCCGTGCAGCAGATGCTTGACTCAGCACTCGCAGCGAATCAGGCCAAGCTACAGCAACTCAAAAAGACACACTACCATCTTCTCGAGCAACACACAGAGCTACAGATGAAGTACTACGACCTCGAAAGCGAGTATCGAGCCGAGCAGGGCCGCTATCACGGCCAGGAAAAGTCCGGGCACCTAGACTTCGAAAAGGCACGTCTTGACCGCAGTTCGAGCATCCGACAAACCACCAACTACAACTCGAGATGCCCGCCTCCCTTGGCCACCGAAGTGTCTCCAACCGGGGACCGCGAGCAATTCAGTGACTACCAGTCTCCTAATTCTGCGGTCACTCCTGCCTCAGCTACGAGGGCTACACGCCTTGAGCCAGGCCAGAAGCCACAACGATCTCAGACCACGCCTTCTCCGTATCCCAACTTCGGTGGCAGCTTCGCAGGCAGTTTCGCACCAGACTTTTCTTCCGCGTACGATGCTTCACTGAACCCGCAGTTCCAGTCGCAGCCACAAAACAGCACGGCCCAATCGAGCGGCAAGAGCAGCTACTCTGTCGACACAGAAGGTAGCGCAGGCAAGGAGAAAAAGGACAAAGTCGAACCGAAGTCTGAGGTCCGGTACTATGGTCGTGGTATGTTAGATCGTGGTGACTGTGAAACAAAGTCAGCGCTAACAAATCAATAGGCGGCGCGCAAAACATCAGCAAGAAAAAGGATAAAGATCCAAAAAAGTCTGGCTCATCGAAGACGGGTGGGTTCCGCGGACTGAAGGGCATCATGTAGAGCGGGAAGTTCAAGCTCTTATCTGATGCCGCGGTTTGCGCCAAGTCTTTTCTTCTGCTACGCGATATTCGAGGCTATCTCATTCTTCGTATTTGTTATTGTATACCAACTTCTTCAGAAGCGCCATGTTCAGCTGCGGCAACGTCTATCATTTCTCATATCATGAGCCTCGCGCTCGCTGTACTATCTACGTCTCTGTACTCGGTGGCTTCATTGCTCAAACTCTGGCGTTCAAAAAAGCATTTCCCTATCTTGTCGCATGACGCGGTGGCGTCCTACAGAACCCTCTGTATCAATCAACTATTGGCTACGTCTACGCACTCGCAAAGAACCTGCATATTCGCAACCTTTGCTTTCGATTCGTCACTCAGACCCGTGCGAAATGCATAGCTCAATGTATATACGAAGGAGCTGGTTTTTAGTGATGCACCGCACTAAGCATCGTCCGAACTTTTACAAGTCTACCAGAAGCACTACAACGGCGTATCATAAGATCAGACAACAGCATATCGAACATGAGGTTCATCAGACTCTTCTATGAAGATTCAAGACTGCTATATAGATCTTGTTAGAGTCTTCCTGGAAGAAATGTGAAAATGTCGGATGGCATGTGGTGCATCATTAAAAACCAGCTCCTTCGCAACCTCCAAGCCGCTGCAGCCACTTGCACTCAAAACAGATCGAGGGACCAATGCACTTCTTCGCACCCGTATTTTGCTGCGTAGGCGTGATCTTTGGTACCTGGTCCCCGACCGCCTGTTCTGTGACATTGCCTTCGCATCATTCTTATTCGCGCAAGCGCCTAACTAATCACATCGTTCTTTCAACCACCGCACCCAAATCCTCTATCTCGACGAAGTTTATACATAGATCTAACCCATGTGCCGATGCGATTGCCAGCCCCTCGATCTTCATCCTGAAACGTTTATCTCCGATCTGTCTGCTCGGCAGATATCCAGATCCCTACCCGATGCAGACTGTGCCGCATGAAGGGACCAGACAAGCGATGCTTGCTTTTTATGGCATCGTCGTGCCGGCCTCGGTTCGCGACTCGAATCCCACATCGCGTAAAGTGGAGGACACGTGCCGAGGCGTGGGGGGCGTGGGGTATGGGGATGAATGCATTGCATCTACAGTCACGCTACATGTTCGTTCATTGAACAAATACACAAATTGCGACGAGAAGCAAACGTACGTGTTGTGAGATTTGATTCACGTTGAGCACTATTCGTCTTGTGTGGTGTGCGAGGTGTACTGTGTCGTGAGTCGTGACCATGTTCTGGATCGGCCTGTATAGCGGACAGCGGTGTGTACATGTAGTTAGACACACCTCGTGCTCGGAGGAAAAATAAATGAGCCAGTGTGTCTGTATGCAGGGCTAGTAGGGGTGGTCAGAGGTATTTTGAGATTTGATAAAGAAAAAATCTTCAGAGAGAATAAATAGTGGATTCGGAAGCAGAAGGTTTGTCTTTGATGAATATTGATCACGATGTAGCCCACAGAAGTGTGAAGTGAGATGGCGCTTGCATACTCATTGCGTAAGATGTAAGAGAACATTTTCACGGCTCTTCTTAGATATCAAATGAGATTCACGGCTGTTTCAGGATAGGTTGTTTCGTCAACCTGTTCGATATTCAATCGGCTCACAGCCGGGCGCTCGATGTCAAGCTGAGTAAGTCTATTTCGTTTACTTTTGTCTTCAAATTCTCTCATCGATGATGACTCATTCAAATTTCTATGTTTTAATTGCCGATCAAGACTGAGCGATAACAATGACTCTTTTCTGAACTACTCGAAGATTTCAGTCGTCGCATAAGCTACAAGTTCCCAGATAAGTTGACTGACTATCTGCCAGGACGCGGAAAATTGGCTGGGCGTAAATGTGAATCAATGCTGCGATCATGGGACTCCGGGACGCACTGCTTGATGCTGTAAGGGTCGATCGTTGTGCATATCTCATAGTAGCTAGCATGTTTCTGTGGGAAAGGCATAATAGTATTTGATGTCTCATTGAGACACAGTAGAATGATATCGCGACACGGGGGAAAGAATATGGTTGGATATGTTGTTCATATGATATATAGTTCGCTCAAAGGATGGCTTTAAGGCCGTGTGTATAGCCGCCAATCGCCGCTGCCATTTGTACCTCAATTAGGTGTTTGAACTCCCTGAAATCCTGTGCTTTCCATTGCCATGGAAGATACATATTCAAAGTGAAACAAGAAATGCAATGATATAATCCAAGTCTTTGAAGACACAAACCTCCATGTCTTTCGTCCCGTTTGCGTCAAGAAGTAATCCGGTGACTGTGGCTCGATATGCATGCGCTATGAATCAGTGCTCATCAATTCTCCGTCTTGAGCTCATCGTGACATCTAGTGTGCGTGACGCAGCGCCTAGGCCCTGAAGGCTCAATTTCCCGTGGCAGTATTTGACGTGAGCTTGACGCCCTTTAGCTGTAACTGAGCTAGCAACTCTGTCATTGCTTGCCCCTGAGGTGTCGACATGATCAGCCGTTTAAAGTGTGCCAAGCTCCACCCTTTTGGAAGGACAGTTCTGTCGTCGAGGGTCTCCAGCGAAGGTAGCTGACAAATGGTCTTATACATATCAATTGCTCCGCTCTCGAACTCCACAGCAACGACATCGTCATCCCAAATCTGGGGCTTGACTTCCATGTACCGTGCAAGAAATGTGTAGCTCTCTCGGTCCAAGAGCTGACTGATGTGTACACGCATGGCGAGGTGGCGAAGGTTGATACATGTGCGGAGCATAGACGCGAAAGACTCTTTGTACGCGCAGTATCTCGAGCCACTAAGCTTGAGACTGACGAGATTTGCACGGCCATCAGTACCAATGTCGTCCAAGAAGTTGCTGTAGGCGGAAGCTGTGTTGCCGGTGACCTGGAAGACGTTGCGCGAAAAGAAGAAATCGCGGATTTCCCTGCGGAGCGCACGATTCGCCCAGGACATGTTGCGGAGATCAGAGATCATGGGTAGCTGCTCTCGACAACTTCTCTCGGCGGGAAATTCGGCTCTGCGAGTGAAAGCGTCGATGACATTCGGGATGTAAGCGCGAAGCGACGTTAAGGAGGATGCATGGGTTGACGATGACCGATGCTGGTATAATCCAACGATGGGTTGATGATGAATCAAGATGTAGCCATATATCTGGTTGCGGATCTCGCCAGGCAGGTCGAAGATGGTGCGGCGCCTGGTGTCAGTGGTGTGCTGGACAAAAGCCTCTGTACCACACATGTCCTCGAGCACAAGGACGTGGACGAACTCCCACTCTTCGGTGAGGAGGCTGACATTGAGCTTCTTGTCGCGAGCCTTCTTGCGCAATTTTGCGACAGTGAGACGCGAGAGGTATTGATCGGTCAGGCGCTCAGAGAACTGGACCTGAGGCTTGGAGACGAGGAGGGTAGCTTGGGTGGGCATGTTGGCGGTGTTGTTGAAGAGAACTGGTTTGCGTGGGAGGCGGGGGGTTTCTTTTATAGAAGTGGGAGCTGCCGGCGCCCTGATCAAGTCAAGGTGAAGTCAAGTTTACAAGGTGAGAGAAGATCGATTTTGGTTCGAGTCTGCAAGCAGATCCGCGCTCACCCTGGAAAGTGGTAATTGCGGACGTTTGTCGTGCTAGTGCTTGATCTCGCAAAATATGACATTTGAGGCTGCTGTAGGACACACTGGAGGAGGAGGAGGAGGAGGAGGGGGGAGAATGAAGTCCTATTGTCGAGCCGATCGAAGACTTCTAAGTATGGTAGATGCCACTAATCACAAAAACATTTGAATTCGAAGACCATGAAAATTAGACAAGGTGAGCGTGAGGCAGAGCTCAAGATCAGGCCCTGTCTGCGCAACATGGTATACCTACAGACGAATGCGTGGTTGAGAGCCAGACATTTGCCTACTCAAATGTCAATGTCCGGCGAATTAAGTATGGCGATATACTACATTATCAATCGAGCACTGTGTCTCCGAAGGTGTCTGATTGTCAGCAAGTTGCTCGAAATATTGCTGGAAGTAGAGACTAGGTACGTCTTATCTCCCTTACAGGTAGCACTTCATGGCCATGGCTGACATCTCCACCAAGACAATAACCCTCCATATCTAATGCACTCTCGTATCATACGGCACTTGCGCCTTCGGTCTCACTCTAGGCGGCACGAGTCACATGTATGGATCTTACAGAGTCGGGAATCGAAATATCATCGACCTTATCAACTCTTCCCTCGACAAGTTTTAGTGGAACGGCCTTGTAAGCGCCAAAGGTGTGGTACCCTGCCGAGGATGCTGCGTAGCTGACGATGGGGCTAATGTTTCTTGGGGACTTTACCACGCCTAATTCTGGGGACAATTCTGGCCTGCAGCATGGAGTTTCGCATTCTAATTGAAACAAGTTCAAAAGCACTGCGTACGGGCAGCATGAGGGCTTTTGGCAGGGAGTGGATTTTGGGTTGGCTTGAGAAGGAGTGTTGTAGCTGATGACTTAACCTTGAGATGTTGAACGACTAGCTTTCGGACCTGGACAATACCCACTAGTTGTTCTTCGTCTGTATTCTTGTTTGACTGAACCTGTCTATGTGTTTCTGTATTGCCCATCGCTTTCATCCCATCGTCGTGCTGTAGATTTTCAAGCATGCTCCACCGCAGCATCAGAATCGAGATACCTACACTATGCATCTACAGCTGACAATAGTTGGTTGATAGAGGTCAGCAAAATGTCAAGCACAAGATCACTACAAGACTTGCCCGAAAAGGGGTAGCGTCTCACAGTCACGTGAGCATTGCGAAACACGTGCGTCGATCGCGCAAGTTGAGCAGCAGAACAGCAGCGCCACATCCATGATCGTCTCTGTGCTTTCAAGCCTCAAAACACCTCGCGACGTGCGCTCCACCATAGCAAGACGCGAAAAAGTAAATGCCGCACACCATCACCTGCCACGACGCATGCGTCAGGCTTCTCAGCGACACCCTACCGGACGTTGCACTGCCAAGCAAGCATGCAAACAATCAAGGACCATCAGGGCACCCGAGTCCCAGAGGACCAGTGTATCGTGAAGAACATGTCGCTTTCGACGGATCGTCGCATGGTCTTTCAAGCCCATGAATGCGACGACACGGACCTCAGTCGGGCTGAGAGCGGCGCCGAGTATCATGTTGCGTCGCTGCCTGGGTGTTGCCAATGCTTGGGGGCTACGAATCGGCGGCGCGTCGTTGGTCAAGCCAAGCCCCTTGGGTGATACACGCCAATGGACTCATGTGGTGCGCAGACATGCCTGTTATCCGGCTTGTCGCTTGTCCCTCGCCGCCTGCGAAATTGTGTCGAGAAAATGTTACCAGCGTACACTTCTGGCGGTGTATACAGGCGACACGAGCGCTCAAATGCACTGCTAGATAAGGATGCAACGTGGCGCAAATACGATCTAATACAGATAAACTGACCAGAGTTCTGCTCGGGCGATGCTCTGGCGTAACGGGCGAAGCTAGGACAAGCCCAAGATCCAATCGACAAATGTTGGTGATGGTGGCTCCGCCCGCTCAAGGCCCGCCAAGCATCTTATTGAGCTGGGCAGCGGAGACGTGCCCAGTCAATTAAGTAACAATGACTGCCGCCGCTCCTTCTTAGCAATGGTCTTTGCTTTCCCCCTCTCCGCCGTCCGTTTAGGTACTTGTACCGTGGGTTCTCCGCTGACCCAGAGATAATGGAAGCTGGGTGTGTTCTGGCCATGACCCGTTGAATCGGACCTCCGAGCAAACCCACTGCGGCGACGGATGACGGATTGCGATTCGAGCTAGCACGATGATCTCCGAACTACTGCTAGAGGCACGCAGCGAACTTTTGATTGATTTGTCTAAACGGTCGATTGCCGGATATGGTGAGTATATTGTTTCCAGCATGCGTGAACACTATGAGAGTTCCGGCTGACCAATCTAAGCTCGCAACCACATTCTAAATCCATATGTGTACGATCCGAGTGTCCCTCTGGCAATCGTGGGCACCATCATATTCGTTGTCGTCGCCATCTTCTCCATCTACCAGTATGTGCGGAACCGCTCATGGTTCTTCTGGGCCGCCATCATCGGTGTCCTCAGCCTTGCACTCGGCCACATCTGCCGACTAGTCTCTGCTCTAGACGAAGCAAAGAACATCCCATTCCTCGTATCATGGGTAATGATACTACTGGCTCCCTCTTTCCTGGCCGCAGCATGCTATACCGCCTTCTCGAGAGTCATCTGGTTCAGCTGTCCCACCTACGCACTAAACTTCAAAACACTATGGTGCTTCCCACGGTGGATCACGCCTACCTTCGTCGTCTTCGACCTCTTCTCTTTTCTCATCCAGCTCGTTGGCGCGAGTCAGATATCACGACAGTATGATCACGATAAGTCACCTGATCGGACCATCGAATCTTCAGAGCGAAAAGCACTTCCTGGTCGCGTGATCCTCGTCATGGGCCTCATTTTACAAATGATGTGCTTCGTATCCTTCAGCATCATCTCATGTCGCTACTTCTACATCTCTCGATTCTGGCGTGCCTACGACCTTGGAGACCAGAAGCTATGGCGCAAGCTCTCGTACACCATCAACCTGTCGTCCATCATAATCGCTCTTCGTGCGATTTACCGTACCATGGAAATCCCACACGACAAGGACTACGGCCTCAAGTACCTCCAATCACACGAATGGTGCTTCTGGACATTTGACGCCATCCCAATCCTGGTTGTATGTATTGTCTTTGCAGTCTGGCATCCCGGGCGATATTTACCACGCACCTACACCGGCCTCGCTCTCGATAAAGGCAGGGCCATGAAAGAGAAAGATGAGATTAGTTCGATGAATGGAGGCGCCCAGCAGCAAGAGGGCGAGCTCAGAGAGTTCCGACCCGAGGACTTCCAGAACACAGATGCGCAGCAGGACTCTGGGCCCAGGGATTTCGCGCCGGAGGATTTTCAGCACCGCGCGGCTGCTAGTAGAGTATGATCCACTCGGCAGCATGGTATGATAATGATTGGGCTGGACGGCGTTTTGAGGCGGGATGATATCCATTGCATTTTGCATTTTGCATTCAGCAAATTGGCGTTTGATGTTACACATAGTTCGAGATACCACTAGCATCAAAAGATGAGCGTTGTACATATCTATAATCATGAAGCGCCATGTCGCATACACCCCTCTTGCTATCCACCCTTGATCCACTCTTATATCCTCTGGGATATCGAACTCGTCGTCCGGCATCTCTGGCTCAGCGCTTGATCCAGAAGCAAGACAGACAAATCGTACACGTCCTTCGTCTCTTCTTCAGAGATCAGGCTGATAATGCATCCTAAACTTCTTATTCGCCCTATCCGCCGCCCTCGTCTGAAACTGTTCTCCAAACAACTCAAACACCAAGGGCTCCTTTTTCTCCTCCCCTTGCCCTGTTTCCACCGTAGGTAACGGAATCTCAAACCGAAAAATAGTATGTTCCTTCGGAATCGCTATAAATCACCAGTCAGACACTTGTTCACGACTTACCTTCCCAATCTACTTCATAATTAGACTTACACTTCAACACATTCTTCCTAGTGATGATCTCAAACGTGAACCGCGTATCCCTCACAACTATACCCTCCAACCCCACGCGACTCACGCATCGACTCCTCACCACGCTGAGAAGAGCGCCGTGCATGTCGGCGGTGGCGAGGAGTTGTCCGCTTGATGCGGGGGTCAAATACACGCCTCGAGAGCGGTCGTCTACGCCGAGCACTTCGCGCATGTAGCCTAGCCAGAGATTATGTAGAGGCTCATAGATGGCGTATTTTTGCTGCTCTTTGGGGATCTCGTTGAGGCATAGTTTACGCTTCTCGGCGGCGGAGAGGGGACGTGGCTTTTGCTTGTTGTTTTTGCGTTGTTTTTCTTTGCGCTCGTTGAGGGCGCGTCGTCGGATTGCGCGGGCGGAGGGTGTGGGTGATGTTGCGCGGATGGTGAGTGGGCGCTTTAAGACGCGCTCAGTGTAGTGCGATGCTGCTGTGTCGGGGGAGAAGGCGCGTTCGAGAAGGACTTGGCCGAAAGGTGCATTCGAGGGTTCGGCCATGGCGAGAGGTGTATGTGAGTTGAGATGCGGTGATGCAGTTGAAGGATGTGGGTCACAAAAGTTGAGCTTCGATTAGCGCGCCAAGGCCAATATGGCATTTCCCCAGATTTACCATGTTTCTCCACTCCCATGCATGTGATTTTGGGCCTGATAGTAGATATCTATACATGATCAGAGAGCCTCTCGGAGCTCGTGTAGACGCAACACTTGAAGCTGGATACTCGAAAACTCAAGGCAAGACATCCGCAACTCGTTCAGTGAAAACGACCACAACGTATCAGCAACACGCTCTTCCAATATTTCTTCCGATGACTATGCTCTCACACTAAATTGACATGCTCCATTGCACCAAATTCTGCAACGCCATTACTCCGCCCAATGCACATATTCCAGTTGCAACACCTCATAACTTCGTCTTCGGATCTTTGTTCATGGCCCTCTGTTGCTCCATGATGTACCCATTCGCAACTGGACTCCACCCTTGGCTCGCAATCTGCGGTATAGGAAACGGCGGCTTCTTGAGGTTCTGCGTGAAGAACACTGGATGCCGTACTGCACTGTCGTAGAATGCATGCGCCGGAGCTTGCGCAGGTGGATATGGAGGCATGGCCTCTAGCTGGTTGCGCGGTCGGCCAACTGAACTATCTGCTGGCGCAACTGGAGGATGACTCTGAGGCGTAACTCCGTGTACAGCACGCCGCTGCTGATGCACGTAGGTTGGCGATGATTGCTGTGGAGGCTGGATACGGTCAGCGATGCTCCGAGGACATGGCTTCGTAAAATGTTTACCTTCGGCCGCGAAGGCTGTAGGCTTGGGAGCATGTTAGTATGCTTGCGCGACACCTACGGAAACTTGCCCACCAGTATGTCGCAAGTGCACGAGTAGCAGCCTCGAGGTTCGCAGTCGGCGTGAACCTCGGCACGTAACTAGTGGGGCGACGTCATGTTGAATCGCGGGGACGGGCTCTTTTCCGACTACGCTACGGCGGGCCATAGAGCAACAAAAGGCAAGGAATTTATACATCACGACCACGAGAAGTCATGAACAACTTTCGCCATGCGAAGAACAAATGCGCTCTTCCTCGGAGCATCAAGATACTTGAGGCTACAACCCTCACCTCGAGCATTTTACTCCGCCCCCATTGTCAAAATCGACAATGGCACATTCTACCGTCACCATCCCTCTACCAAACCATCATCTGGCCAAGATGCCTCTCCCAACGCTCCCCTGTTCCCTGACCTAAACTTGACCCTCCCTTCATCCTCAACCCCAAACCAACATTGGGCCATCCTCAGCCCGTCCTCTGACATTCGAACCACCTTCCTCCAAATCCTCCGTGGCCAACTCCTCTGCTTCCCACCCACCGCACGTACATTCCCTTACCTCCTCTCGGACGATGTCTCCAATCAGAACCCCCACCTCCGCTACCCGGACCGCGCAATCGAGTATGTTGGCTTCGACGTGGAGCGCAAAGCCTTTGGCGGCGCGTACTTATCAGCACGATATGAGTCCCTAAAGGAAGACACGGACTTTACTCTCCAGCGCTACTTGACCGGCATTGTAACCATGAATCCTGGCGAAGAAGAATTGAAAGCGAAAGCCGTTGATCCGGAGATTATGCGCAAAGTCATGGCTGATCTCGAGCTGGAGAGATTCCTCGACAAACCTGTTGCTATGCTGAGTAATGGGCAAAGTCGACGAGCACGAATTGGAAAGGCGCTATTGACCCAGCCGCTGGTATTGTGTCTTGATGCCCCGTTCATTGGTCTGGACCCAATTGTCACGAGACACATTAGTAAAGTGCTGTACCAGATGGCGGAGGCACAGAAGCCGCGGATTGTGCTGAGCTTGAGGCCGCAAGACAGTGTGCCGGAGTGGATTACGCATGTGGTGTATGCGGGGGAGGATGGGAGGGTTGATGCGTTGGGCCCAAAGGATGAGGTGTTTGCGGAGTTGAAGAGGAGGTATGAGGAGATTGAGACGTCTGGCAAGGCAGGGAAAGAAATGGATGGGAAGGTTGTGGAGATGCGAGAAGTTGGACGCCATTTATCTGAGAGCGGGAACTTTGAGAGCAGTACAACCTCCTCAACTACAGACAACACCAAACTAAGCCGCGACGGCTACCCCAGAATCGACACCACCTCCGTCCCCATCGGCGAACCAATTGTGGAGATGGAAGGCGTCCGCATCTCTTACAGCTCCAACTCCGTCCTCGGCGACTGGCAACAATCAAACTCCAACGGTACTTCCAAATCTGGCCTCCACTTCACCATCTCTCGCGGACAACGCTGGGGCGTCTTCGGCGCCAACGGCTCAGGAAAAACCACCCTC
>AJMS01010326.1:0-22507 GCA_000263175.2 Phaeosphaeriaceae sp. UM 1110
CAATTCACTCACATGCGCCAACATGCGGCATAGAGATCGCACTCAACAGGGACCACTCAAACCCCATTCTCAGCCTTGGAGGTTAGTCTCCTACTTTCCAACCTGATGCTATGCATGTGGCTTGCAACACGGAGCACTGGACCGCGTCCAGTCGTGACCATCAATTGCATGCTCTTCGCCGCCAGCCCAATCATTGATCACACATGTACATCCGGGCGCTATCGAGCAGAACAGGCTCGATCCTGCCTGGAGCCGACTGCATTTCAGCCTCCCATGTGCTGACCATCGCGAGTTCTCATTCGCTCCTACGCTCTGGGGGAGGTTGCATGTAGTGTGTTGCGTTGTCGCTGTTGCGACCGGTCTCTGCGCTGAACACCGCACACCGCCGTACCATACTTTTGACAGATCTGCTACTTTGTGCTTGTGCATTGTGTACCAGAACGAAATGGCGATGCTACACATCATCCCCTGTTGATTGTTTTTAAAGGAGTAGACCAAGCGATCGACGACATGCTTCTTCCTGGCAATCGCTGATCAGCGCCTGCAAGTCAGACTCAAGACGCTGCTCTTTGAGCCCTTGCATTCAGCTTCGGACTTGGCTCGAGATATGTGGTGCTATGTGGATCTGCAGGACAGCCTGTGGGGTTTCACGAGCTGCACCGTCAAGATAACGAAGGCGCAACAACGCTTGGTATCGTTTTCGTTAGAGATAACACTCAACAGGACACGAAAAGCTCTTTTTCGGAGTTTTGTGCATGTCGCGCTTTTCTGAGAAATGATTTGCAGTCTACACACTTCATTCGGAAAGGCATCGAGCGAAATATCGCCCAAAGTCAATTCTGCAGCTGTCCTCGATTGTGATACACGAATCGTGATCCGGTGCGAGCCCAAAGGTCACCCCACGTTTCCTAAACCTCTAGATGAGAATATATGTACTATGCTAACTACATCGTTTCAGGAACTACGAGTCTACTGTTGTACACACAAGGTAGTCTAGAGTGGTTGCGCCATGATCCACAAACTTTCGACTGATGTCGCGCTAATTTACAATCTTCAAATGACTGCCTGTCAATCCCCAAAGCTTGTCATCGTCTAGGACAATCAACGGAGATGGGGCCGATTTGAGTTACACGAGATACGGGAACGTGGCGTCAACCCGATGTGGTTACATGGATGGCCCGTTCCGAAGCTTGAGTAGGACAACCTTTGCATAAGCATTCGGACCTATGTATCGGATTGTACACGGCTTTTGATTAGCTCTTGTCCAGCTTGTGCACTACAGTACACGCAGACACCGACAGCCACCGTACTATGGAGCCTCAGGTCGACGGTCGTGCACAGTTCTTGAGGCCCCCGCGCATTATCAACAACGTTCTAACGATAATCAGACTATTGGAGTTATGCATGCGGATCGGGACCTGGTACCTGACCTGGTGTCTGGCCTGGTGTCATGGACACCAAACGAATAAATCATCGGGATGCGCTGGCAGGATTGCTGCTGAAGGTTACTCTTCGCATTCCGCTCTTTTCGAACCAGTCGCTACATATCTTTGACCATGGCTGAACATATTGTTGACCGTCCTGGCACGCAAGCGGGTCCCAGCATGGTGCTACCACCCAAGCCTCCGTCAGCACCAGTGCCTGACAACATCGAGCCGATCTCGTCAAGCTCCAGACCGATTGGCAGTTCACGGTCTGTCAATCCTCAGACAGGGCAACCTCTGCAGTTTGTGGAGTCGAGTGCAAGTTCCTCTGGCGATGAGATTGCCCCTTGTGACGATCGAACCACTCCTGCTCCCTTCAAGAAAAATCGACATGGCAAATTTGCTTACAGCGACCGGTATGATCCCAGCGAATATCGAATTGACACACTTTCTGAGTACGATGATATCGACCTCGTCAAGCCATGGCACCGGAAGCTTATAATGTTGCACCCTATCGTCATTCTTTGGGTATTCTTTGCTTACGCCGCTTACTATGGCTACCGTGTCTGGTGCAACTATCAGTACCGTCTTGCCTATGGTGGTCTGGCCGAAGCGTCTTGGATCTTTATTGTGGTGGAAGGAATCATTCTCTGTGCGTCTTAGTCATCTTCACAGTCTTGAGAATCTGCTGACATGCTCCAGTGCCGTACATGTCATGGATGGCCGTTTTACTCTTGTCATTTGGCGATCGCAAGCGTCCGAAAATGCGCCTTCGTGGTGAAGCTGTACCCACCGTCGATGTGCTCTTCACTACATGCGGAGAGGTTGTTCCCATGATAATCAATACAATCCGAGGCGCTTGCAACATCGATTACCCGCGGGACCGCTACCGCATCATTGTCTGCGACGATGCAGCCGATGCCAACTTGGCAGAAGCTTTGCAGCCATTGATTGCCGAATACTCGAATCTGGTTTATCAGGCGCGCGTCAAGCAAGACGGGGTGCCTCACCACTACAAAGCTGGCAATCTACAGTCTGGTATCGACTATGCGGTCACAATGCCCGGAGGCCCTGCAGAGTATTTGGCTACTCTCGATGCGGATATGATTCCCCACCCAGATTGGCTTCGTGCTCTGCTCCCACATCTTCTCAAGGACCCAGAGCTCGCCTTGATCTCCCCACCACAAACTTTTTGGAATGTTCCAGCCGACGATCCACTTTGTCAGTCGATCTGTGAGTTCATTCATTACTTGGAGCCAAGGAAAGATCACATGGGCGCAGCTTGGTGCACAGGCAGTGGCGTTGTCTTCAAGCGCTTCGTCGTAGATGAGCTGGGTGGGTGGCCAACACCATCCATGGCCGAAGATCAACTTCTGTCATTCATGATGAATGGCGCAGGCTACAAGACTGCATACCTGCACGAGTTCATGCAGGTGGGTATGGTGCCCGAAAGCATCATCAATCGTAGGTCAAAAGCTTAACTCCTCACCAACATTGCTGACGCAGAACAGATCTCAAACAGCGCACTCGCTGGGCCGTTGGTACTCTCGAAACAGCTCAGGAGCTCAACTGGGGTCTACCAGGCAAATTCGTACGTGGAAAACAACACATCACTGGGCGTCTGCTAACCTACGTCAAGACCAAACACATGACCTTCACCCAACGCTGGTGCATTTTCACCTTCGCCTTCAACACCATCATGGCCATCCCCGTCTTCATCGCCTACTTCATCATCCCCGCGCTCCTCTACTGGGGCCGCGACCTAATGGTCTACGTGACCCTCGACCAACTGCGCTGGCAACTCCGCCTCTGCGCAATCTGGGTCGTGTCGCTGCGCATCAACGAAATCGTCCTCACCCTGCCCTCAGGCTACATCCAAGGCCAACGCAGCGCCATGGCGTGGCAGTTCATGACGCCCTACCTCGCTGTCACGATCTTGCGGTGCTATATCCTTCCACACTGGGCGGGTGGTAAACCCATTGCCTTCCTGGCCTCGGGCGCGATTAGAGATCGCCTCCGAGAACGCAGCCAAACCCTTCGCGCAGACCTATGGACACGCGTCAAGCTCATGGGCATCCATTGCCGCATCTGGTTCTTCGCCCTCTTTGTACCCTATTGCCTCGGCGCCGCTGGTCTCGACTGGTACAGGGCGTGGAAAGAGGCGAATGAGTCGGGCGAGATCAACGACGCGCTGGTGCATTTGTTGGTAAACAGTATGTTGCCGCCGATGTGGTGGATGTTCTTGGCCATCTCCTTTTGCATCCCCATTTGGTACGTTTTTGCGCCCCCGACGGTACCGGATCGAGATGATATGATGAATTTTGATCCGAAGACTGGGGCGGGACAGCCGAAGCATCAGGAGATTGAGCAGGTTTGGGGCGTGTTGCCACTGATTAGGGAGATTGCTTGGGCGTTGACGGTTGTCTTCGTCATCGTGCTGTTTGCAGGGACGTTTGTGTATTAAGCGGTAAGTTGAGTGGGTGGGAGAAAGCGGATGTTGAGGTAAGTGTGTTGGAGCTGGATCTTAATGTGATGCGATGCTATGCTATGAGAGGATGATGTTGTTGGGTTGGATGCTAGATAGTTTGTTGTCTTCAGTATACACACATACGTACCGCGAGAGTCGGGTAGGAACATAATTTCTGGTTACGATGGAGCTGGTTTTCGGAGCTGCATATTCAGCTCCAGCTGGCCAGGCAAGACGTACAAAATAACATATGATAGCAGCGAAATTTCTGAATGGACAATCCCGTAGTGCCCTGTAAGCTCGTCATCGTCAATCTGGTGTGAACTCAATGTGTTGTGGAGTTCCTGGTAGCGCTATGGTGTTTTGAGCGTTATTCGTGGTATCGGTTAAGATGACGAGGTGTATCCGTGGTCTTGTAGCTAGAGTCTTTACTACACCTAGGTAGCGATGCGCCAAACGACTCGTGTATGCTCCTGTCCGATCATATGATATCTTTTTGCGAAAGGTTTGCTGCAACTACCTATCATTTAACTTTTACAGGCAAAAACTACTCTATGCTAGTAAAGGTGAGGATTTATTTTGTGTGAACAATGCAGCGGGATGATGTGCGTCACGAGAAGCCTTGGCACTGAGGGAGTGCTTGCATATGCGTGTCCAATAAAAATACTACTTTGAGCTACTGATGGAAAACTGTTAATAACATGCTTCTCATGCTATGCACACCCGCGTGTGTACTGGTCTTGGTTTGAACGATTGAACTAAAAGCAAACAGAAGCTATCGGCTCTGGGGTCCCGAAACTTCGAACGGAAATGCAAATCAGAATAGGAGAAGATAAACCACTTACCTTTGACCAATCTCAGCCGTCGAAGGCCCGCCCATCATTTGCTCAATTACAACATCATCTTGCTCCACACGGCTCCGAATCAGCTTCTCCGACAAAGCCTGCTCAGGTGTCAAGCCGGTAGTGTCGAGCGTGAAGCAATCAGCATCAACATCGTCCAGTAATGCTTGATCGAGTTGCGTAAGGTCAGCAAGCTGATAGTTATGCAAATAAAATCGCAGTGTTGCGACATCTCGCAGCTTTTTCTTGCCACTCCTTGCTCGCGCAGTGTTTGTCAATCGTGTCTCATGCTCTTTGAGGTCGCATTTCACGTTGATGAAATGGAAGGGAACATCTGAATCACGAGCGATGCGCACATGATCAGCCAGAACTTCGATGTCTTCCTTGACGTGTCCCAGACATCCAGAAACGATAACCTTGGTGTCGGGCTGCTCCATGAACTCATCCGTAAGTGCGTCGAGGATCACACCTCGGATCCGCTTGTGGAGCTTCTGGCGCGTATCATGACGATCCGGGATGACAGCCTCGGCTGGCTCGATCAGCATGTAGTTGTCGATGAGGCGAACCGCGGGGAGATGTCGTTTGATGGCCTGGGCAATGGTGAGCTTACCTACACCAGGAAATCCATTGAGGAAGACGACACAGCCCTGTTCCACCTTCTCGGGGTCGGCCCATATGTCTTGAAGTTGCCGAATCGTACTGAAGTCTGAACTTGTTTCTTCGTTGTCTATACCAGCAAAGCTGGTTGTACGAGGTACGATCTTGATCTTGAGACTGGCCTTGCCGCTGCGATGCTGATGGTCGAGTGCCTTGAGCAATTTATCTTTGCCCTTCGGGCCATGTATGCTGTAGGATACTCCGCCGGTACCATCCAGTAAAACAAGATGCTCCTTCTCTAAATCCCAGCACACGGGATGTGACTTCAGTAAGTCTACAATCCTATCCGTGACCGTAGAAACGTTTTCTGACATTATGCCTGAATTTCCGAGGGGGATATCGTACAATGCTTCGCCAGGCGGTGGTTCTCGAGTGCCGTTCCAATCGGACGATCGAGAGGCAACAATGTTCATCGAACGTAATAGCTCGAGCTCTCTTGAGCTAATGCTAGAAGTACCAGTACGTTCGGCAAGAGGATGTTCTGCCTGTTCGTCCTTTGTAGAGGCTGTCTTGGCGTTCTTTCTGCTCTTCTTCTCTCGCTTTGTCAGTTTGTTTCGTTCACTTGTAACCCGTGAAGCAATGGCTTTCTTCAACCACGCCATCAGTGACTCGTTCTCCGGGAAACCAGCACCTTGTTGCCATAAAGGCCATAGATGTGACAACAATGCTCCACCAAGATGTTCTCTTTTAGGCTTTCGCGCCTCGTAAGCTGCGAGCAGCTTCTCCCAGGATCCCCATATCTTCTCAACGATGATCTCCAGGTCTTTGAACAGCAAATCAGCTTCGGTCTCCCCAACAATAGCTTTCTCGATCAACATGGCTCGTGTCACAATGGATGGGCTTTGTTGTAAGATCTGTGAAGGGACATCCTTGTGCGACCATTTCGTGGCTTTTTCCCACGCTTTATTTTGATCTTCAGAGAATTCGATATTGAGCTGTTTCAGCGCCTCAACGTAATCGCCTCTTGTAAGCAAGGGATCGATGGTGTCGTCGGGGCTGTTCGGCGTGTCTTCCGTGCCGTGGGATGAATTAGTCGCCCCAGACATCGCTGTTGAACTGTCGAAGGACGAGATAGGGTGGTTGTAGTCAAAGATTGAAGATTTGTCGGTATCGCGTGCTATGTGAAGAATGAGATCTACTCCGACGATGGGGGCATAATCTGTACGCCAAAGGAGCCCTCCCTTATACTCAACACTGTGTGCTTGGTAAACAATTGCGATTTCCGTCAAGCAGTTTGTGATCTTTCACAACACAGCTTGTGATCTTCCAAAAGACAGCTTCATCACACACAGCTTGATCACGCACACAGCTTGATCTCATACACAGCTTGATCTCATACACAGCTTGATCCCATACAAAGCTTGATGCCATACAGAGCTTGGTCTCATACCAGCTCATAATGTGGCACATAGCCTCGATTTCAAACCATTTGATCAAGCAAAGCAACATACTTGCTTCGCGAGTCTCTGTCGACCCCAGTTCCTTGCAAAAAAAAAAGGCTTTTTTAACTCCTGTTAATCGTGATGGATACAATAGGAGCAATATAAGAGAATCACATGTCTTCAGAACTCTGTTTCACATCAGCCTCTTTCACTATTTGGACAATGACTCTTCGCTCAGCGGCAAGCCAACGCCGCCTGCTGACGAATACAATGAGATAAATGGAAGAAGAATACATGTTCATGGGGGTTTGATTAATCCAGGCCATATTGCACTCTGGGTTGAGAGTACGCCAGTAAGTACTTCTGATGGATGCAATGAGAGAAAAGGAAGGAAAATGACATGCACGTGGTATATTAGCCTACTTTGGCCTGTTCTCCATCTTTCTTGCCACAGTCTGCTCGACGGTCAAGCCAGTGGTGTCAAGTGTCACACACTCCACATCGAAAACGGTCAGAAGCTCATCAGGCAGGCTTTTGATGTCGACAAGACGATGCTTGTCCAGCAATTGTTGAACGACACTCCCATCTCGCAGCTTGATTTTGCTGGCGATAGTCCGTGCTTGCATGCGCCGACCGTGCTCCTCGCGCTCGCAAGTGGCCTGGACGCTCCAGCTCAACATCTCCCACATCTGGATCGATCTCTTGGTTGAGGTTGACTGATGTGTCACGTGCTTGGTCGCAGAGTCTGAGACGAGTATGTTGAAGCCAAGCTGGTTGAAGTGGTCTAAAGTGGTCAAAGGGTTTCCATTCATGATTCGAAGAGCTTAAGCTTGCTGGTCGTCATCCCAAAGAGGGTTGAAGCACTTCTTGATGTTGAAGCCGTGTCTTTCGAGGATGAGTGATCTTCTGCTTGACGGCGCTATTGATCTGGTTACATTCTCAGAGTCAGCTGCAGAAAGTGATCGTATGCCGAAGCGACCGCTTATTGACAAGCTTCGGGATGTGGACAAACACGGGGCTTTATACCAGTCTGGTTGAGTGCGACGAAATTTGGTCGGCCGCGAAGTGGTCGTTGTGTCTGCTTTGCCAGGGCCAAACGAACGTTTGATTTTCAGCCAATGCTTTAGCGTGTCATAGGCTTTGGGGCCAATGAAAGGCATGAGTTTACCGAGGGATCACTGACAAGTCTGACCTTGCAAAACTGTTTACGAGTGATGCAGGCTCCTTGAACAACACGAAGGAACGAACGTTTGTGATCTATAGGGACTGAGTCAGCTAGCTTGGATCCATAGATTGTGCTTCTATTTGCGCGATGTCCAGTACTGCTGCAATCGCTTTGAGGTCGTCCACGCGCATGGGTGGTGAGTCACCTGTCCTACATATCGGGTCATGTGGCCTTGCAATCACAACCTAGATCGTCACGATGACAGCTCACTCGCTCTTGGAGTTGGGAAAATTTGGCCGCAAAGGTGTTTGTACACCTTCGCATACAAAATGTAAACTTTCAGCACGAGCTGGGTTATCACGAATCAGGGGTCGGACATCTCTTGTTTGTAGTTGAATGGTATTTTCCATATCTATGTAGGCCTACAGGCGGCTTGTGTGCCAGTGAAGGAGAGTGTTGTCTCATGTTCTTCGCACAATCTATGGCTCAAGAAAATACCCTTCATCTTTGGGACTCTTCTAGAGTCTCGACGCGTTCCATCAGGTCTGCCTCAGCATTCATCCCTCGCAAATATTCAGCGAGTCATCCTCAGAAGCAGAGCCAAGATCGTAAACCCGAGGCACAACTTTCAACCTGAAGCAGACTTCGCTTCGCTCGCGTTCCTTGAGCAGCGCGCTGAGTATCCTGTATGTCCCCTTCTTGTCGATGGGAAAGCTCTTCCCCCTCTCGCTACCCAACACGATGATGAGCTCTTGCTCAACACTCTAACGAACAGTACTGCACCTCAGCCACTTCGCAATTGCCTCAGTACAGGCGAAGACATTCTTGGTGTCGTGTATACCGAGAGCGCTTCGTGTGATGGCATATGATGGTTGTTCTTCAGGTGGATATCCATCTCCGTTCCACGTACTTGATCTGCTGGCGATGATGGTCATCAAATCGAGTGGAATAGCCTTCTCAACTTGCACAAGTTCACCCTGGCGAGCACTCTGAGCCTTTTTAGTTGTACCATCGTGTTGCACTTCAGGGCCAGGAAGAGACGCCATGTTCGTTGGTTCAGGTGCGCGAGATCCTCCAGCCTCCGTCATCTCCTGTTCTCGGTCCGTATTGCGATCTGACAAACTCTTCACAATTTTGATCTTCAAACATTTCTGACTCCGTCGTAGCTCCTCGCGCAGTGCTTCCAGTACCCTGCCCTTATGCTGTCCCGTCAAGCTATTGATGGCGTGATGGAATCCACCCTGACTATCCAGCAAGATGAGATACTCATGCTGCGGGTCCCAATTCACTGGAGCAAATTGTAGTGCTTGTGCAATGACCTCAGCGGCACGATCGAGGTCGACGAAGTCATCGTCTCCGAGGGTGGTGATGCCGAGTTGGCTGAGGTTGAGTGTGTATGCTGATCCATCGCTCGGGGGAGATCCGCTGCCGTTCCATTCACTCGCCCAGCTAACGATGAGATCCATCGTAGCTAGAGGGAACAGATTCTTGAGTGCCGGATGCATCAAATTCGAATATGATTGAGGCTGAAGCTGGGCCGCAGCAGGTTTGAGCTGGGAATGTGGTGCTGGCAAGTGGTACTCTTGATGGGCCATTTGGGTCTTGGGTTGGTGATTTGTGGAAGTTCGTGAGAGCAAGAGCGTTCGATGCTCCGCTCTGGACTGGAGTTTGTGGTCCCGCGTCAGCAGATAGCGCGTTCGATGGCTCCTTCCGAGCGCGGATATGCGGTACGTGAAAGCGCGGGAGAGTCGCTTTCACCTTCACCCTCGGCACTGTCGGCTTTGGTTTCTTGACAGGCTTTGGCGACGTGCTTCTCTGTCTTTTCTAGGAACGCCTGCTGTTTTTCACACGGTAGGCTACAAACCCTCGAAACCATTTCAAGATGGCTGCGTCATTGGGGAAACCAGCGGGTTCCTCCCAGAGCGACCATAATTGACACACCAATGCTTCGCGCATTTCCTTGACGTCCCAATTTCGCGTGTGACGTGCGGCGTGCATGCTGTTCCAGGATCCCCATATCATTGCAGCGATCTCGTTCAGATCTTTCCAGAATCTCAGCATCTCCTGCTCGCCAAACAAGACTACGCGTATAAGCATTGGACCTGTGATTTGAGGATTGTAATCCAGAATCTCTTGTGGAATACTTTCGTGCGGCCACTTCTCTCCATCCTTACACGATCGACTCGCCGGGACGTGGATGTTGAGCTTGGCGATTTGCTCGACGTAGTCAGAGCCAGTCAGAGAGGCATCAATGGTGGCATCGAGCAATGGCGGGCTGCTGTTTGGCGCCACGATTGGCGGCAGTGGCGCTTGGACGGACATCGTCGTGCTGGATGAGGTCGTGTGGGGAGTCAGTTGCTAGGTTGTGCAGATGTTCAGATTGGATACTTAGAGATGGAGAGATTACAAGTGCATAAAGGGAGGCGATCGAGTTTTCTGGAGTAGGGAGCTGCCTGTCAAGAGTGAAAGGCAGCCAAGGAGTGAAGTCAGATAGTTCACTGGTTGATCACACCATACTCTAACGTGATTCAACTCGAGGTATTTAAAACAGTCAATCATTATTGACGTTGCCCTTCTGATCTGGCATGGCAACGACCAACATCTCCATGTGTAAGGTATGAAACATTTTCATTGCGCAACTAGAATCTGACAATTTGCACCGTCATTGTGACCAAGATTCGATGTAGCCAGGTAATCTCTCACACCAGAACCATCTCAGCTACTCTCGCTTTGTTCTTTTCGGAAGATTCCCAACTCGTTCAAAGCTCCGCCACTCAGCCCTACTATGATTCCATCACATGGCATTACCCGCTGACTGGATAATATCACAGATCATTCATGGTACTTGCGCAGATTCGAGGACATTCCTAAAGTCATTTCTTCGCAGCTACCGAGCATCGGACATTTCTCCGTGCCTTCGATGCCCTCTCCACCAACCCACCAAGACATCTACAAACACCCGTCAAACCCTTCAGGGGGTCCCTGAAAGCCCTTGAATCACGTCACGCTCACTCAACTTTCCCTTCCAGACACTCCCTCGCGATAGCTCCAACCCACCATCCCAGCATATTCACTCACTCCAAACGACTATGAAGACCATCACGCAAACAAAAACACATCACGTATCGAAACGCAACCGCGGATTTGTGGACGAGTCACTTTTTCTTAGTAAAGATATATACAATTCCATCGACAATCTGTCATATATACATATCCCTCCCAATCGCCTATCACCTAAGTGATAGTGGGAACAGGGACAGCTGGGCCGTTGCTAAAGACCGCTAGCATAATCGTTAGTCCATATTCCTTTCAAGAGATGGATAGGAAGATAAATGCTTACGAGGTGCGCCAGTAGGTCTCGGGCCACCTGGGCCGCCGCTGGGCCTTGGTCCACGGCTGGGACGAGGGCCAGAGGGACGCGGAAAGCCGCCTGTCGGAGCAGCTGGGAAAGAAAGTATTAGCCATGGTATTAAAGTTTTGATCTCGCGTGGAGGTGGTGGGCTGCCCGCGTCCGGCGTTCAGGTTGCTCCCAGACGCCATAAACGAGCAACGTTTGGCTGAACAAGACACGAGAATAAAGAGAGGACAACTTACGGAATCCACCGCTGGGAAAGCCAGGGAAGTTTGTTGGGAATCCACCTGTCGGCGCAGCTAGATTGTTTCGTCAGTTCCTCTTCATCATTCACGATTCATCATCTATGACCCAACAAGCTGGTTTTAAGAGAAGGAGTAAACGCACGGAATCCACCACTAGGGAAGCCAGGGAATCCCCCGGGTCCTCCAGGACCTCCAGTTGGTACAGCTAAGAATTTGTCAGCTGGGCTTGTTGCTCGTCTGGGCCATACCAACGGTTGTTGGAGGGTAATACGTACGGAAGCCAGACGGAAGACCACCGCTGGGGAAGCCGGGGAAGCCAGGTCCTCCTGGTCCACCGGTTGGAACACCAGCTTGAGAGAGTCAGTAGGTAGAATGAAGATGGCTGGGAGTGGACGTACGGAAGCCAGGGGCAGTTCCGCTGGGGAGTTGACGTTGCTCAACGGGTGCGGCGAGGGCGCTGAGATGTGTCAGTAGGTAGCCCACGTACGAAAATATGTATTACGCGCCCAGGACGTACCCAGCAGCGAAGAGTGCGACGATTGAGAACCTCATATTGAATCAGACGTGACGAAGATGTTTATCTCAGAGTGAATGTATGGAAGCGAGTTGACTTGATCGATGTTCCTCAAAATACGAGCTTCCCTCTCGTTCTTATACTTCTCTTTCCACCTATCCATCGAGATCCAGTCCTGTTGTACATGTGTACCCTCCTACCCCAAAGACGTCAGTTTTAATCTCCATGGCGAGCGGGGCAGGGGTCGCCTTCTAGGAGTTTAGATGAGGCTCAATATCGCTTCGAGGAGGGTTTTGTACAACGGAGTTATGCAAGTGCGGCTGGAGACGCAGGTCGTCGGGCATCTGATTAGCGGACCTAATTCACCTTGAGGGCGGTATGACGTTGTCGCGAATTTCGTAGAAGGGATGGAGAAATTGAGGTCCATCTATCGCTAGCATCTAGACCAGGTACTCCGCATCAACAATCCTGTTCTGGATGCGGACATTTGTTCAACATGTGCCCTGAGACTAGACTGCTGGAATTTTCCGCGTTCGCCGTCGAATAATAAAGGTGCATTAGTACCTTTGGTCCTAGTCATTATGTTCCTGAAATGTGGGGAATGAAGGGTCCGATTCGACGGCGGACAGCTACTATGCACCATAGGGTAACACAAGTAGGCGTATGTCGCTTAAACGTGGCCAATTTGAAACTTGGTCCTCTTGTTGAAGTTGAGGATCTGCATGTTTCGGCGTGAGAAAGTTGACTGGCAGGGCACTTTAGCCAGGCCTTAATGCGGAGAGATGACAATGCGGAGTATGTTCAAAACAATGTAGAAAAAAGAAATTGTGGTGACAGAATGCGGAGTTGTGAGCCGCCCCAGACGGGCACTGAGGCGCATTCATGTGTGTTGCATTATTCGGTGCAATGCATCTACTCCTGCAGCTTTACGGCTTTGCATCGTGGAGTTCCGATGACGTGACTGGCTCTGCTTATACAGGTGCTCTCGAAGCCCGACTTCACAGATGGACCCTAGCAAGTCGTGTAACAACCATAGCATCATGCAAGTGCTAGCGAATAAAGATGAGCCATTTCGTTGGGGTGCCGAATTCTTGTCAGGTTAAAACATCCGGTCGCACAGCGGTCCTGGTCATTGTTTGTGTAACAGCGGGACGATTTGAACAATTCGCAAGGAACAGTATAGCCGCCAGTATGATGTATAGCAAGCGACATGGAAGTCACAATGAGGTTGAAGGTTAAATGTAAGGCTGTGGCGAATTGCCGTGAGCATGGCCGCACAATTCTCCGACAATTGGCCACGAGTTTGGCATTTTGGTAATATGTTCCGGCGCTGCGCAAGGATGCTGCAGTGCCAATCTTTCTGGGATAGATTGAATAAACAACAAGCTATGCGCAGGCTGTCCATCTATCCCACCGAGGTTGGGGTCAAAAGTTGTCGCATTTGCTATGTATAGTGTCGAGCAATGGCGAAATAGCTGATCGCGATGCGATGACTTCTCAAGAACAGGGTTTGAGACCGCCTGTTGGGCTGCCGAGCCTCTAGTAGACCTCATTAGACGGTTTCCTCTCGTCGGCCTGCATCTGCTTGATTTCTGCTTCACCAATTTTCTTCTCGGCTTCCAACTCTTCGTCGCTCTTCTCTCGTTCGTCTTCGCTCTTCTCCACAATCATGTCTCCCTTGAGGGCTTCTTTCAGTATCGGCCCTTCCATGCTCTTCATTTCCTTTAACCCTTCCCTTGTGGCAAGACCAGCATCGTCACTGGTTGCATCATTATCGCCCAGCCGATCAGTCTTGGTACCGTTGCCCATGCCGCTCTCCTCCTTCCAGCTCTGTTCCGTCTGTCGTCGAGCGAGCTTGCGCTCTTTGGATTCCTGACGTTGCTTCGAAGATGCTCGCATTTTCGACCTATGATTCTGCAGGTACTGCATCCCCGGGAAGTAATCCGAGTCGTCCGAGAGACCCTCGCCCGGCGTACGCTGCGGTGGTTGCAAGTGTCGTGCAATAGCAGCGGTCCGTGGAATCGGGTGCTGGTGGTTGCGAGGGATTGATGTGGCAGCATCTTCCTGTTCGCTGCTTGATGCATCGTTGGACGCGTCATTGGGCGAGGCAGGCGTTGGTGGTAGGCTCAGGTTGGCAGCCTTGGTGCTTTGCTTCCTGGACAGCTTTGCGGGCGACGGTTCCTCAATGACTGGTGTGCTGTCGTGGGCTGCAACTGGGTGATCTTCCTTCTCACTCTCCAGAGCTTCCAGTGAGGATGCTGCTGGCGGAAGCTGATGGTCCTTCGCTCCCATATACTCCATTGTGTTCTTACGCATCGGACGGCGGGGCCAGTTTTGTCTGTCGTGATTGCAACCATTGACACATCCTCCCCACCGCCTCACAGGAATTGTGGGAGACGAGTTGAGCTGTCCAGCACTGACTGGCGTTGGCCTGCTTGGGGTGGTCGTGGTTGTCGGTGTTCCATTGGCAGCAGCTCTCCGCTTCAGCTCTGACCATGTCCTCAGCTCGTTCTGTAGGATGAATTTGCCATTGTTCTCGCTTCGCTTCATGATCATAAACTCGCAGTGGTTCACGTTGCGGAGGTCCTCAAAGTACTCGACCGACCAGTGATACCTTCAAACGTCAGTGTGTTGCAACATGTATCAAGCGGCTCCGTATACTTACCACTTCATGAGAAAGACTCTCGTCATCAGTCCATGCGTGACCAGCACGCACACACTGGGAAAGTCCTCGTCGCCAAACTGTCTCCACAAGCTCTCGTTGAAGCCACTGACTCGGTCGTATGCATCGGCGGCACTTTCACCATCGGGTATGCGGTAGAAGAAGTGACCATAGTCAGCCCTCTCCTGCCACATGCGCTCCATTTCTGCTGAGCATGGCTGGAAGTTTCCGAAATCCTGCTCGCGTAGTCGGGGCTCTTCGAAGACCTTGATCTTGTTGCGGGGAAATGGGGAAGGTGTGGGGTCGTCTGAAGTCAGAGTGCGGAGGATGCCTTCAGTAGTCTCACGCGTTCGACGGTAGGGGGATGTGAAGAATTGGATCGTGTCGTCGGGCTTGAGGAGGGAGCGAAGCTGTCTTCCAGCTTCTTCGGCCTTTGATTCTGGGTGAGCTCGTACCCTTAGTGGGGGTGTATGGGCTTGAGGCGCACCTGTGTGACTCCATGAGGAGTTAGTTTGACTCGATGGTCGGGTATAAACTGGTGGATATCGCGGTTCTTGTTTCCTTCTGACTGCGCATGGCGGACCAATATTATCATCTGTGTTTATCAGCTATAGCTCGTATACACTGCGCGCTTCAGGTACATACGCGGGGTTTGCCCATGTTTATAGATTGCTGTAGTGGGTATAAAGGTGCTGGGTGTATCTATACGCTCAGGTGTTGCAGAGAATATGAGGATATATGTACAGAGGGGCAAGTAAAATACAGGAGGGAAAGTGCGAGGGACAATGTTTCAAGTGGCAGCTGCGACTTCGCTGGCAGGCAGGTCCAGATGGTCTATTCCGCCCGCTGTTCCGCGCCTGCGCCCTCGTCGCCCCCCAAAAAAGTTCCCGCCGCCAGCTCGCGTCATCCTTCACGAGCGCTTGGTAACAAACGTCTCTCACCTTCTACACTACCGACAGCAGTGTCGCGCCATCTTGCCACCGCTCAGAATATCACGCGCACTCTACGGCGACGTTTGCCACATTGCGCCATCTTGTCACAAGCCAGCGCAGACCTCAGAGCGGCAGTCGCATCTGCATTCTCACCACCATGTCTGAGCCAATCCCCGAATCCATACCTACCTCTGCCGACCCTCGTTCAAAGCGGCCGACCAAGAAGCGCGCTCTCACACCACGCGATGCACATGCCTCATCCGTCGAGGCTCTCTTCGCTAAGCCTGATCGCGATATAGACCTGCCCTCATCTGCCGTCGCCAAACCTCTCTCTGCGCCTCCAGAGATTGTCGCAAATGTCCAAGGATCAAGCGCGGGTGCTGGATCGGGCGAGTTTCACGTCTACAAAGCGAGTCGGCGGCGCGAGTATGAGCGCCTGCGTATCATGGACGAGGAGGTGCAGCGAGAAGAGGACGAGAAAGCAGCCAGGGAGCGCAAGGAGGAACTCGAGAAAAAGGACCGCGAAAAGACGGACAAAAACAGGCTGAAGCGCGAGAAGGCGCGGCAGAGGAAGGAGCGGGCGAAGCAGGCCAAAAAAGGCGATGCCAGCGAGAAGGAAGGCACGCCAGTTGCTGATGACAGCGGCAAGCGGAAATTGGCCCCAAGACCAAACGGCCACGCTGCGCAACATGAGGACGAGCCAGCCAACAACGAAGGCGGCGAGGTCAAGAATGTCGAAGAGATTGGTCTAGTCATTGAGGACGACGATTGAGTCTATGACACCGCGGTGGAAGAGCTATGATACCCAGTAATAATTATAATACAACGATTCACAACGGTCGTGGTCCTCATCCCTGCCTGCGGAACCTCCTCGACCTTTGCTCATCTGCTGGTCGATCAGGATCATATCCGACAAGACAGTTCGCAGTCTCCGCTCCTTCTCCCGGGTCATTGATCCTACTACCTGTCGGCATCTTGAATCGCCCTGTCATTTTCACCCACGCATCCAGCGCATCGACTGTAGTCTGGCCAAGAGCAAGCGCTTTCTCTGCCTTCGCATGCGAGTAGAATGTCAGCATCTCAATCGCCTCATCTCTCATACCCTGCTTCGTCAACATCTCCGCACTGCGCTGCACCCATTCCACATCTGTAAATGATCCATTTTCAAAGCCATTCAGCATATTTTGCACCAGTGGCAGATACGACTCGGGATCCGAGCACGTATAGTACAGCACCTGCTTGAAAACGCGCCCAGCAAATCGTGTCGCTTCCTGCATCTCGAAATCGCGGTCCAGGAAGGTCGATGCCGCGTCTTTGGTCAGATACCGGTGTTGACCATATTCTGGCGGTATGGACTTTACGCCTAGCCACCATGGCACAAAGGGCGCAGTCACGGAGCTCGTGGGTGCAATCCATATGCGAATCAGATCTGGATCCATGCCCTCGCGCAGAGAGACGACCTGCCCATAGCCGGCTTCGTCATCTGAGATGCGGTAATCGCGAACCCTCGCGATGAGGTCTTTTTCGGTCACGGGCGCCATGGCTCTCGTTGCGTTCTCCAACGCAGCTTGGGACATGTACTTGTAGCCACCATCTCTGGCTTTATACTTCGCATCCTGTGGACCATACGCCCTGAAGATGTTGAACGGCTCCGTGCCGTTCGGGTTCCAGTATCCCTGCTCGATAGCGAAAGAGACAATATTCGGCGAGCCCATGTAGTCTGAGCTATTGGCAAAGTCGACCGGAAAGTCCTCGATGTAGCCAGGATAGAGCACGCGAACATCATCGTCCCCCAATCGCTCAGCAGCCCAGAGCTTTTGACCACCCGACATCTGCCACACGACCCAGCCTTCATTCGCATCGGCAATGAGATGAGAGTTGCCGCCGTAGTCGGCATAGCCATACTCTGCGATCATTTGACCAATGAGCTCAACGCCCTCGCGCGCGGTTGTCGCGCGTGTCATCACAATTCGAGCGAGGTCGGAGTATTGAAGCCCAGTCTGGGGATTCGGTGTCATCTCGATCAAGTCATCTCGATTTTGTGCCCACACATCTCGGACCCCAACGCCGTGCTCATTGACGCCGCCATTGGTTAGAGGTGCAGGGAATCCCTCGAAATCAGAATACTCCATGGACAGGTATCGATAGGTGTGGGCTGCTTGGGATATGTTGATGAGTTGGCCAGGCAGCGAGGCATCTTCAGTGACGCCTACGGTGATAGTCGCATTGGGGGCGTGATCTCGAGCTGGGAAGAGTTCGAGCCAATGCGAGGATACTTCTTCGCCTGTCCCACCGAGCATGACGCTTCCATCGTGGGTGAGGGCTTTGCCAACGTAGAAGGCATAGCTGGCTGAGCTGGTTTGCGCGCAGCAGAGCACAGCCAATAGGGCTTGTCTGGATAGAACCATCTCGAGGTTATGGTATGCAATACAAAGCAGCACCAGCAGGAAATTTTCAGATGTACAATGATAAATGCCAAGATGGAATCAGGCTTCCGATCGGCCCTTTCGATGAGGTTGGGATCTGCGAAGTTTTCGTCATGTCCAACCACTTCAGTATGGTCCGCAGCGCAATCGCATGTGTATCAATTCTAGTATTCATCGATCTACATGATATATGCTAATCGCTCATTGGACGAAACATGCATCTGGCGCACACTGTCCATGGCTTGAGGAACAACACCACGAAATGTACACATCAAGCTATGATGGCATGAATAAGCCTGTAGCTCCCTACAAGATGCGGCGGATTTCCAAAGAATGGCGGCACGAGCGAGTAATGGCGCATCATTCAGTCCGCTTGAGTGGGGCATCTCGGACCCACGAACGCCCTTTCTAGTTCCATCATTTCAGCAGGTTTGCGACGTAGAACAGGCACAGTCATTCACCGTTGAAGGCGCGTGGGTATACTTCAACATGCATATATGACTCCGAGTGTATATGCACCTTCCCTTTGAGGTGCTTTACAGCTTTTGTGTCCAATTGTAGAGATGCATGTAAGCCGCCTGCTTGTTTGATGCTAACGATTTGCGGGGCATGAAGAACGGCATCGCAGCGGCAGCGCTACAGCATCACTGCTTACGCCCTTCTGCAGTATACAGAATCGCAGTATAAAGTCATGAATTGAAGTTCTTCTTCAGGCAGTCGATTCTTTCCAAACTCCTATACCAACTCTACATTTTCATCGAAACAATGTCGTCTACATCCAACCCCTCGCCTCGCCAGCGCGTGAGAGAGCTCCTTCCATCTCTCTATCTCGGCCGCTACTCTCCAGGACCAAAGAACAGCTTGACAGATATTCCAGGTGTGCTTGTATCCACGCAATCAATCCACGAATCACCGAATTATCCCAATGCTCCAAAAGGCGATCTCAACACGGGCGTGACAACCATTCTTCCTCGCAAAGACTGGTTTGAGACAGGCTCTTTCGCTGGTCTCTTCAGTTTCAATGGCTCCGGCGAAATGACGGGAAGTCACTGGATCAACGAGACAGGTCTCTTGCACAGTCCAATTGTCATCACAGGTAGCTTTGGCGTGGGTTCAGCATACAATGGCATCTACGAGAGCGCGATTCGAGATCACTCAGACGACAAAGGCAAAGCAGCATGGTTTCTTCTTCCCGTTGTAGCTGAGACATTTGACGGCTTCCTCCACGATGTAACCAAGTTTGCCGTCATGCCCAAGCACATCGTCGACGGCATCGACAATGCGTCTGACGCTCCAGTACAAGAAGGCAACACGGGCGGTGGAACAGGTATGCTATGCCACTGGTTCAAAGGCGGCACCGGATCAAGTAGTCGCATTGTCCCCGCCGATGGCAAGTCGTATACAGTCGCAGCACTTGTACAAACCAACTACGGCAAAATGATCGACTTCAAAATCACCGGGGCGCCGATTGGACGTATGATCTTCAAGGAACAGGAAGCCAAATTCGATGCGGATCCGTCGAATCCGGAGTTGCTGGCGCAAGCAAAGATGTTTCTCAAGGTCAAGGAGGCAAAGGACAAGAAGGACGGATCCATCATCGTCATCTTAGCTACTGATGCGCCTTTACACCCAACTCAACTTCAACGCCTGGCGAAGCGCGCGACGGTCGGTCTTGCGCGCGTGGGAGGCTGGGGCACAAATTCATCTGGCGATATCTTCCTGGCATTTTCTACGGGCAACGGGCCACAAGGCCCAACGCATCTGACAAATGGCAAGCCTGCAGATCCATTTATCCCACAAAGTCAAAGCATAGAATTTGTCCATGACGAGACAATCGGTGCGCTGTTCGAGGCGGGGGCGGATTGTGTGGAGGAGGCAATCTTGAACGCGATGTTCATGGCCACGACGATGGAGGGGAATGGAAATAGGATCGAGGCTTTGGATTTGCAGAGGGTAAAGGAGATGATGCAGAAGTATTTGTAGATGTAGGATGCTCGGGCTTGTAATGTCGTAGCACAATTATAGAATCGAGTATGGCCATATCTAGACAATGTGACATGTACCACCAACGATATCTTCTCATCATCCCAACAATCACATTTCGTCCGTACAAGGACAATAATCTTAGTGGGATACAACAGTGAGCAACATCCTATCTCCGATGATCATCACCGCTTCCTTCGAGCCGTGTTACAGAACTCGAGCATACCGCCCTTTCGGTTGCAGCAACACGAACTCAGGTACGCTAAATTGCACGCGCAATCCTTCAACAGACCTGTCAGCGACAAGGCACTGCAGGGTCAACCGAACATGACCAAAAAAAAAATGCACTTGCGCATTGAAGCTCACAAAATGCGAAGTTAAGCTTCAGCCTCGTCATTCAAGCTTTGGTGCTGAATGTTGTTGCCTGGTACGCATGCGACATTGCCCGCTGTGGCTGCACGAGTCAATGCAGCTCGTATATGTCCTTGGGAGCGTATTGGACGAATCGAAGGATTTCTATTGCATTATCGGTGTGTCTAATTGCTGCGTGCCGGTTAACGCAAACAGCATCGGCTCGGCGCGCAGTCTTCTCCGACCCTCCGTCGTTCCTCCACAACATGCTTACCGCGGGAGGGTCTAAGGCCCGTTCGGACTCGTCGTATTCCTTCGACAATAAATGTCTGCACACTCGGAGCGGCTGATTTACGCCTGAGGATCTTACCGGACGAAAGCTCCAGGCAGACACAATTCAACGTCGTCACGCATAGAAGTTGACTATTTGACCGGCTCTTGTTCACCTACTTGTGTTTCCATAAGATCGCGCAACTGTTCTCATCATGATTCATCTCTAACATGTGGGCCTAATCTCGCATTCGCTTGCGCCACGCCACCGTATTTCAGATTGCCCTTTGCGCCATATCTAAGGGCGCCTTCCAGGAGGGCTGGGCACTGCACAACTCGTAACTCACAACATCATAAAACATCCCAACGTCAGCCCTCTTGGATCATCATTGAGCCGCCACAACCACACCACCAGCCGTATTCACGTATTCAGCGTCTCATCCACAATTCACGACCCACCTGTGGCGGCACTAAGAGGCTTGAAGCGTCCGCCTTTCCGTGTCCAGTCTAGCGAATATCTCGCTTGACGTGCGGATCGAGGAAGCGCCGCCGAAATCCTGGGACATCTCGACAGTCCGGGCAGTGGCGCCGAGGCATTGCGTCTCGAATCTCCAAAGCATCGCAGGATTGCTTCCCTTTATCCTTTGCAACCTCACAACCCCCTTACTATCTCGCGAGGACCACCGACAAGTTATGCTCATTGCCTGAGCGCGTGCGACCAAGACAATGACGACACGATCACCAGCTTCGTCGTCCAATGTGGCAATTGAAGAAAAGAATGCACTGCCAAATGAAGAGGTTAAGCCCCCTATGGCGGGTCTGAGCGAGCAAGAGAAGGAAATCATCGAGCGACAAGTCGATGCGCCAAAACTGCAAATTTCATTCTTTCAGCTGTTTCGGTATGCGAACAAGCAGGAGTGGCTCATCATGGTGGTAGCGTTCATCGCATCTATCGCTGCGGGTGCGACAATGCCTTTGATGACGGTCGTCTACGGAAACTTCGCTGGAAGCTTCACTGGTCTTTCTGTCGATGCTGTTGCGCTTGCAGAGTTCCAGGCTCGTACCAATCAGCTTACACTCTATTTTGTTTACCTCGGTATCGCCTCCTTCTTTACCTCCTGGGTCAGCATCGTCGGATTCTCATATACTGGAGAGCGCATCACACAGCAGATTCGGGAGCTGTATCTCCGAGCTATTTTCCGACAGAACATCGCCTTCTTTGACTTCCTCGGCTCTGGCGAGGTCACCACCCGAATTAGCTCTGACATGAACTTGGTCCAGGACGGCATTGGACAGAAGATTGGACTTTTTGTCACTGGAGTGTCGACCTTCATTACCGCCATCATCATCGGTTTCATTCGATCACCGAAACTTGCTGGAATCATGATCTCTGCAACGTTCGCCATCTTCTTCATTATGGGAGGATTCGGTGCTATCATGAAGAAGAACCAAGTCGTGTCAATCAACCAGTACGCAACAGCAGCATCCCTTGCCGAGGAAGTATTGGCATCAGCACGCAATGTGGCTGCGTATGGTACCCAGAGCCGACTCGAGCAAAAATACAAGGCGCTGTTGACTGTGGCCGCTAAATTCGACTTCAAAGCCAAGTTTTGCCTCTCATTGATGATTGCATGCATGATGGGCATTCTGAACTTGCAATATGCGTTGGCATTCTGGCAAGGAAATCGATACTTGCAAAGTGGCGAACTTGGTGTTGCCAACATCCTCACAGTCGTCATGGCTACCATGATTGCAGGTTTCTCCCTTGGTAACATCATGCCGCACGTGCAGGCTTTTGGCTCAGCGACCGCAGCAGCTACAAAGGTTTTCAACAC